>CAUYRH010161673.1:0-25680 GCA_963574655.1 Perodicticus potto
GTACACCATAGAATATTATGCAGCTTTAAAGAAAGATGGAGACTTTATCTCTTTCATGTTTACATGGATTGAGCTGGAACATATTCTTCTTAGCAAAGTATCTCAAGAATGGAAGAAAAAGTATCCAATGTACTCAGCCCTGCTATGAAGCTTATTTAGAGCTTTCATATGAAGGCTATAACCTAACTATAGGACAAGAATATGGAGAAAGAAGCAAAAGAGGGGAGGAGAGGGGAGGGTTAAGGTTGGGGTGGAGGAAGGGTAATTGGGCCACACCTATGGTGCATCTTAGAAGGGTACAGGTGAACCTTGCTACGTGCAGAATACAAATGTCTTCATACAATAAATAAGAAATGCCATGAAGGCTATGTTAATCAGTTTGATGAAAATATTTCAGATTAT
Source organism: Perodicticus potto (assembly GCA_963574655.1). Classification (NCBI taxonomy): domain Eukaryota; kingdom Metazoa; phylum Chordata; class Mammalia; order Primates; family Lorisidae; genus Perodicticus; species Perodicticus potto. The sequence continues at coordinate 403 of CAUYRH010161673.1, forward strand.
ATATGAAACCAGCACATTGTACCTCTTGATTGCATGAGCGCACCCAGCTAAGTTTTAATAATGAAATAAAATAAAATAAAATAAAACAGAAGTACCATATGATCCAGCAATATCCCAATATCCCTACTATGAATATAACTAAAGAAAATAAGTAGGTCTGTTAAATAGGTATCTGCCCTCCCACGTTTATTGCAGCACTGCATAGGTTTTACAATAGACAAGATATGCAGTCAACTTAAGTGTTTAACAATGGATGAATGTATAAAGAGATTTGGCACACACTCACACACCCAGAAAGTGGAACTGTACTCAGTAATAAAACAGAATGAAATTCTGTTATTTGTGAGAACATGGGTAAATTTGGAGGATAATATGTTAAGTGAAGTAAGCCAAGCACATAAAGACAAAATACTGGATGATCTTGCTCATATGTTGAGACAAAAAGTAGTTGATATCATGTAAGTAGAGAGTATAATCATGGTTACTAGATGGGAGATGTGGGTCAACTGCTACAAGGTTGTAATTAGATGGGAAAAATAAATTCTGATGTTCTATTGCACAGCATGATAACTATGGTTAACAGTGAGGCTTTTAAATGTTCTCACCACCAAGAAATAATCAACGTCTGAGGTGATGTATACACAAACATCCCCAAGTGGCTCACATGCAGCATAGATATGCATGAAAACACTAAGTTTACAACTACAGTGTTTCAATTTAAATAAATAAATAAAAACTTTGTAGAAGAGTAAGACTGAACAAAATATATTTTCTGCTACAGGTGTAGGTGTAGTGCTGAGGGAAATGAACTTTGTCAGGCGAGAGATGTGTACTTAAGGTAAGTACTGGAGGTTACTCTCAGGTTGCCTGACTGGAAATAGGATGGTAGAAGGAAGGTTTTTTGTTTTGTTTTGTTTTGTTTTGTGGAGACAGAGTTTCACTTTATCGTTGTCAGTAGAGTGCTGTGGCGTCATACGGCTCACAGCAACCTCCAACTCCTGGGCTTAGGCGATTCTCTTGCCTCGGCCTCCTGAGTAGCTGGGACTACAGGCACCCACCACAATGCCTGGCTATTTTTCAGTTTTGTAGTTCGGCTGAGGCCGGGTTTGAACATCCCGCCTTCAGTATATGGGGCCGGCGCCCTACTCGATGAGCCACAGGTGCCGCTAGAAAGAAGGTTTTGATTGAAATTCTGATCCCAGCAGATCTCTGGTGTCAAGATGTGCCACTTCTTGCCCTCAGAAGAGTCCTGTCTTGAGGCAAGAAGGTTGGGCCTTTTGATCCCCTGCTATTACCCACTATACTGATCTATCATTGGTTAGGTTTGTCCCCAGCTAAGATCACAATTTAAGTTAAGTAACTTCTCTTCCACTGACTGAACTGAAAGTGACTCATCCAAGAGTCATTAGCTGCCAACACACCCACCAGTTGGTGGACTATTTGCCTAAGTACTAAAGGCACAATCTGGACTGAACACCATGACGTTCATGACATGGACTATATTTAATTTAATTAATATTTTTCTACTTTATTTCCATAAACATCTTGTTATCTATTTTGACTCATCATATCCATGTTGCCGTTAGGGCACTGAGTGTCTATGGCTAACCCTGAGTGCAGGTTTACCGACAAAGCAAGCACTGAATAGAATACATTTTTAAAATACTTTAAGGACTACCTTCTTTTTTGAAGCTATATTTTCAGTCATCAACAAATAAAAGGGATGAGCCTTTGGAAAGTATTTTTGGGGAAGCTGAAAGGCCCTAATTTTAGGGCTTGTGCCTGTTCTATTCATCAAATGTTGAAAGGAACTAAAAAGAGAATATAGCCCTTTCATTTTAAAGATTAGGAAATTAAAGCCTAGAAATAGATAGAGAAATGTTTGGTGGGTTTTTTTCCATCTATTCCACGTGTCATTTATTGAATTTCAACTGTGTTCCAGTTACTGCTAAATGCCAGGACACTAAAGAAAATAAGGTTTGCGTCCTAAATTTGAAGGACTGTCGTCTCAAAGAAAGAGAAGCCACTGAATTATAAAATAATGTAGTAACTGCTCTCTGGTGGGTTAAAGGGTGGTCCCGTATAGACATTTTCAGCTGGATCAGCAGAGCATGATTTTTTTTTAGATAAGAATCTTTGTCTATGTAATTAAGTTCAGGATCTCCATATGAGATCATCCTGGATTTGGATGCTCCCTCAATCCATAAAGAGTATTCTCAGCCATAAAAAAATACAAAAGATGAACTAACAAACACCTTGTTTAACTATCCATATGGAATAGAGACCATTCTTCTAAGAGAAGAATCTTAAGAACAGAAAAACAAACACCACACGTACTCACTATTAATTTGAAATTAATTGACCAACACCCATGTGCTCATTGATAGTAAAGCTCAAAGGAAAGCAAGCAGGTAGTATACGGCAGGAGAGGAGGGGCAAATTCACACCTAACAGGTGCACTACACACTGTCCTGGTGATGGGCACACTTATAACTTTGACTCAAACTGTACAAAAACAATTTATGTAACCAAAACATTTACATTTCCATAATATTCTGAAAATTTTTTTTAAAAACAGTAAAATTTAGAAATAAAAAAGACAGAACAGGAGAAGCCACAGAAAGACCTAGAGAAGGAGGCCATTAGAAGAGATAGGCGGAGACTGGGACAAAGCCGCCCAAGCCAAAGAATGCCAGACATCACAGGAAGCTAGAAGAGACCATAAAGTGTCCTTCTCTAGAGCCTTGCAGAGCCTATGGCCCTGCCAAAACCCTGACTTTAGACTTCGGACCTCCTAAACTACCAAAGCACGCAATTGTGCTATTTCAGGTTACCAAGTTGTGGCCATTTGTACATGCTCTGACAGACACATGAGCAAACTACACAAGGAAATGAAGCTGAACCAAGTTCTCCCTGGGTTTTTCAAAGGATATCATATCTGATCTGGAATTTTTAAAAAGAATAAGCAGGTGTTCGTTTAGGGTCGAAACTTGGTTTGGTGGTAACAGTGATGACTGGGTAACAACGAGCTCCCTGTACTCATGATGTTGACCCTCAGCAACACAGGGTTGACCGCACAGGTTCACTGAGGCACTGATGTTTTCCTGCCTCTGCAACCCTGAGAGAGCGAGACACACCCCCATAAACTCCTCCTCCTCAGTCTGCTCAGTGTCCAGATGAGCATGAAGTTCTCTCTGATGACCCACTTGCACTTAATAAATAGGAAATATATTTTCTCTTCCTTATGACTTTCTTAATAACATTTTCTTTTCTCTAACTTCCTTTATGGTAGAAATACAGTATATAATGTGTGCAATACCCAAAATACGTGTGAACTGATTATTTATGTTATGGGTAGGGCTTCTGGTCAACTGTAGGCTTTTAGTAGTTAAGTTTTGGAGGAGTCAAAAGTTATACACAAGAAGGCAGTGCCCCTAACATCTGGATCATTCAAGGATCAACTGTAGTTACCTTAAATTATGAAGACTTTATTTTAAGGGTAAGCATGAGAATAAGTCAACAAGGGTCTTAGTTGTATATCTGGGCCCCAGTAGAACAGGCACAGCCAAACGTCATGGCTGAGAAGGAGCAAATATCAGAGCAAAACCAAGGACCCTGAACTTGGACTAAGCAGGTCATTTGGAATCCAAATCAGCACTAGAAAGATGGGCAGCAAATATTCTCTCACTCCCTACTGTGAATTCAAAGCTGCTTTTGTGCCTGCCCTCTGACTTTTCTGTGAACACTTCGATGATTTCCCCCCAGATTCTTTAGCACAAATTCCAGGAAAGGAATCATGTTGAGGTGCTTATACAGTGGGCTCCGAGTAGAAAACAAAGGCTAGCGTCTGCCAGGCATTTTCTTTCTTACATTTCAAGCTGTCATTTTAAACAAGCAAATATAAACATTCCTGAGCAATGGCAAAAGCAAAGCAGATTGTGTGTGGGTTGGGTTTTTTAGTTTGTTTTTTTTTGTTTTTGTTTTGGGGGGGGGTTTTTGGTTCCACTTTTTATCTCTCAGTGAGTTTCCTAATAGTGCCTTTGACAAGTAACATGTTTTTCCCACTTGTGATCAAAATTGCTAAACAGGCAGCTCTCCTTTCCCCCCTCAGGTTTCCTCTGTCACTGCTACCCCAGGAGATTTTGTTTGTTCACCAAATGAGGCCACCACCAAGAGGGACATTTTTTATAATGAGTAATTACACCGACATCGTTCCATTAACCCTTTATTGACCTCAACTCTGATTTACCCATCCCCCAAAAAGAACATAATTGAAAATATAGGAAATCTATAGCAATAAATGGCAGAGCTTGAAGAGCTATGCTTGCATGGCATGCAATGGAAAAATGCACCTTGAGGGCCACTGCCTGACCTTTTCAAGAAACCAGCAGTCATAATTAGGTCCCTAGAAGCACACTGAGTTTCCAAAGAAACCAAAGGAGGAAGAGATGAAAATGGCAGATACATACAGACAGATGTACTTTTCCTCTGTTTCCACTGAGTATTCTGTACAGTTGGGAAGAACATGTTCTCTATCATCAGAAGGAAAGCCTAGATTCATATTTCCCACTGGGCAAGTTACCTAACACATACCTTCCTACAGTGATGGAGATTATACTGGTTCCTAACCATGGAAGATCATGAAGATGAAATGTAGTGCTGTATATAAAGCTCTTAGCACAAGGTCTGTGACATCGTAAAAACCTGAAAAAATGTTAGCTGTCCAAGGTCAGGGAGACAAGCACCTGCCCTATCACTGAATGAATTTGTCACCTACTAAAGATCCCAGAAGCATTATTGTTTCCTTTGATGAAGCTGGTGAGTTAATTTTAATTCTAGGTAAATTTGAAAGTGTTTGTTTCCTCAATCACTATTGTATATCACACAAATATGCTTGGCCTCTGTTATCCCTCTAAATAACAATATCCATTACTGTTACCCATGCCACATTTGCCCATGAATGAAAGAGATGATGCATGCCTCATTCAATTTTAGAATTCAACAACCATGGAAAGATTTAGCAGTGTACCATATTGGAGAAAGCTTGTTTGTGGTAGTCAAATAGACTTGATTCTGGCATCTCACTGGTAATTTTAAAGTAGGTGTTTTACCTATGGGTCTCAGTTTCCTCATTTATGAAGTAAGGGTAAGAATATCTACATAAGGTTGTTAATTAGAGGATTAAGTATAGCATTTTATAGCACAAGGGTGTTAATTAGAGGATTTAGTATAACATTTTTTAAAATTTTGTTTTGAATCAGTGTTAGACTTATCAGAGAGTTGTAAAAATAGTACAGAGTTCCTTCATCCAGCTTTTCTGGATGTTAATATCTCACACAGCCATCCTGTAATACAAATATCAAAACCAGAAAATTAACACTGATAGAATTCAAATCTACAAACTGTTGACTAATGTACAAACATTATAAAAATTTCATCAGTTTTCCCATTTATGTCCTTTTTCTGGTCCAGAATCCAATTCAGGATTCAGGATTAGCAGTGTATCATATTTTGTTTTCAAGTCACTTCAGTGACCTCCAACCTGAGATAATTGCTCAGTCTTTCTCGTCCATGATCTGGACACTTCTGAACAGTGCTGGCCAGTTATTACTTAGATGTCCCTCTCTATCTCCATCTGGGGTTGGCTAATATTTTCTGGCGATTAAATGAAGGTTCCGCATTTTTGGCCAGAATGCCACACCAGTGATGAGTCCACCTCTGTGCATTGTAACAGGGAAAGCAAGATGCTATTACAACTTATCAGCGATGCTAATTTTGATCAATGGCAGAGAGGGGCCTGCCAGATTTCACCACTGTAAGGTGACCATTTTTTTCTTTGTAATGAATGTCTCACAGTAAGATATTTTGTGATTATGCAAATGCCATTTCTCTACTAATTTTATCATCTTCCCTGGATTCTTGCCTATAACATTTATTACTGTGCTGACTGCCTAATGATGATTTTTTTATCCCATTATTCCTGCTTATTAACTGGAATTCTGCTGTAAGAAAGAACTGTCTCTTCTCTTTTGTTTATTTATTTATCTCTTTATTTATTTATTTATTCAGTTATACACATCAGTCTGGAATCATGCATTATTTGGCATTAATCTATTACCCTCATTAATGGTCATTAATCTATTACTCTCATTTATTTTTTGCTTGAATTTTACAAGCTTTGGCCATTGGGATTTACATCACATTAGCCCCTGATCTGTTTGAAAATGCTTCCATCATCTTTTGAGCATTTATTTACTTTTTGAAACCACAAAGAGTCCAAGGCTAAATGTTTTTCTGCCTGATCTTGGAAGCAGCCATTTTTCAAAGAACTCTGGTTCCTTTATTGGAAATTGCTTTTAGAAATCAAGGTCCAGGCTGATTGCAATGGTATATACCTATAGTCCCCACTACCAGGGAGGCTGAGGTAGGAGGAAGGATCACTTGAGCCCAGGAGTTTATGGCTGCAGTGAGCTAGGATGATGCCACAACACTCTAGCCTGGACAACAGAGCAAGGCTCTGTTTCAAATGGAAAGGAAGGGAAAGGGAGGTAAGGGAAAGAAAGGGAAGGAGAAGGGAAGAAAGGAGAAGGGAAGGGCAGGGAAGGGAAGGGAAGAAAAACCCAGATAGTAGGTATGATGACTCCTACAGAAATATCACTGCTTCTAGGTGTGCTCAAACAAACAGAGCTAGGAAATATGTATACACACACAAATGCACACACATACATGGAGCTATAATGCAGCTATATTTTTCATATCAATATATTTTTATCTATCTTTATAAAAACAAATTTATACTGATTCCTCTAAAGTAGAAATTCCAATCCAATGCCACAGAATTCTCCTTTCCTTATTCATGTTTTTTTTTTCTCCAATAATGAGAAATGTGGTTTTCATTAGTTATATTACTTATAGGTTTAATCCTAGTGTACACACAAAGTTGTTTCAGAATTGCTAAATCATACTTCTGTGAAGTGAAAATTTACTAATTAGAGGATATTTGTGTACAGTTCTTTTTGTCTTTAGCCTTAGGATCAAATAATCAAAAGCTATTTTCTAAATTTATTTAAATAAGTTATTTTCTTTCCTTACTTATTTCAATATTCTCATGTCATTTATTTGTGATACAGTTGTGTTCATTTGTTAACATTTGCATTCTATTTTGAGTTTCCCTGGTAAATTGCTTATTTCATGCACTCATTTACTTGCAGGTATGTTCTAAAGATCAGAACTATAACAAAGGTTGGACTCAGAGAAATGGACTCCCATAATTCCTTTTGCCACATTTTCATTTACTTATTCTTTTTACTCCAATCTCATCCTCCCTTCTTGAATAACTAATCGCATTAGTTTTTAGTTTGTCCTTTCTGTAGTTACTTAATATTTTCACAAATTTTTAGGCCTATACAGTCCTATATCCCTCTCTTGCTTACATAAAAGTAGCCAAAATAGGTATTTGCATTTTCTTCACTTAGCAATACATGCAAGAAATTCATCATCTCACTTCATAGAGATCTTCTCTTTCTTATTGATTGCTGCAGAGTTTTCTTTTGTATAGATAAAACTTAGTTTATATAAAACCCCATCTATGCATGGCATGTGGGCTGTTTCTAATATTTTGCATTTACAAAGAATTTTGCAATTATTAACCTTGTTCATATGGATTTTTGTATTGTTAGAGGTCTTATAACATTTTAAAAGTTTTTTGGTACATAGCAAAAGTTAGTCACCAATCCCTCCAAAGTTTTAAAGGGCCTAAGCTCTCAGTTAAAGGTGTTTGAGTTACCAATTCTAGGAGGAAATTGTTATTGGTTACGCACATCTGATATATAAAGAGAAAGAAAAAGAAGTGTCTTGGATTGAGAAAGCTTCCAAATCAGGAGACAGTCCAAAGCACCAAGTCTATTTGGGAGAAAGAGGAGGATTAAACTTGACCTACCACAAAAGATTTACAAAGCCAGTTGAGTCAAGATGTTTGGAGAGAGGAAAATCAGTCAGTAGAGAACATCTGCAGCCATAATGAGTGAAGTCTTTTTTCAGTGCATGTGGAATAAACTATCATTAAGATTGTCACAAGGGAAGAAAATGACACTTGTTGCAGAAAGTCTGGCAACTGTTGCTTTTTTTATTTTGAAAAATATAAACATCTTTTAAACTATTATTGTTGGAAATTTAATAAATAGAGCCTACAGGAGGTAAAATGACAACTTTTTCTCTGTCTGACATTTTTTATAAATGCATCTAGGATTTCATGACCTTCATCTCTCCATTTGAGAATTCTCTCCTAAGACAATTTTCTGAGTTTTATAACTTCAAATGGATGCATATTAAAGAGAATAATTTCTGTGACTGTTCCTTTTAATTTTATCCTGGTTTGCCTTAAGTCAAAAAGATATTAAGAGTCCATTAATGTAGCAAAATACAACAAAAGGAAGTCATTGAAATTATCTATATGGTATTGTCTTGGTCTGTTTGGGGATTTTGCTATAACAGAATACCTCAGACTGAGTCATTTATAAACAGTAGAAGTTTACATGGCTCATGGTTCTGGAGGCTGGGAAGTCCAAGTCTGAGGGATTGCATCTGGGGAGAGCCTTCTTGCCACAACATTACATGGTAGACGGCATCACAGGGCAAGAGAGTGCTCTAGAGTTCAAACTAACAGCTTTGAGCTTTTCTATAATTAATTAGCAATAATCCATTCATGAGGTTGGAATCTTCATAGCCTAAACACTTTCCATTAAGTTTCATCTCTCAACACTGTTATACTGGGGATTAAGCTTCCAACACATAAACTTTAGGGGACAAATTCAAACCATAACAAGTATCTAAAAATTTCTTCTACAAGGTGAAAGAGATGTTTAAAGTATCAAGAAATACATCCTTCCTTCTTATTCAAATTCTAAAATAATTGAAAGAAAGATACAGACATGAGAGTTAGAGAACAAAATAGCAGCTTTATTATTAAAACACAAAACAAATCTAGAGAATGTGATTTACTACCTGTAATACAATGGCCTTGTGACTTCTTCATCCCCATGACAGGAGAAACAGGAAAATCAAAGGCTTCTCTTGTGGGGATCCACCTAGCAGGATATAGAAGCTTCCTGTTGACAAGATCTGTCCTGTCCAAAAGTGAAGAGCAAGAGGGTGGAACTAAGCACTCTCTGGTACTTTTTCCAAATTTTTCAATCAAGTAAGTTACCTCTTCTCAGCAAGTCAGAGCAATTAACAATAGGAAGAGAGGTGAATTGACAAAGAGAAGTCACCAAAGTCACCCCTAAAGTTGCCATATACAGAGAAAATCAGAAATTATAGCTAAACATATCTTCATGTACAAAATGCCCATTACAAAATTTTATAAAATATTTATAAATATTCTCCATGTGTTCACCACCTCTATGTAACATTTTGTAATGAATATTTAGTAAATAAAGATATCCTTAGCTACACTTTCCCATTTTCCCTAGGCACAGTGACTTTAGGGTGACTTGGGGGACACCCGGTAGTTCCTTACTAATAGTTCAAACCCATCCTCACCATTGAGGAAATAAGTCCTAAGACACACACTTGCAAAGGTGAGATGGAGGAGCTGTGTTAATACTCTGGAAGCACCAGTTTTTCAAAGGCTCACTTCTCATCTTCTCATGTGGCCCCTTGTTAGGTTTGTTATGTATCTATCTTGGTGAATCAGGACTAGCTAGTACCAACCATAGAGGCATGCTTGGTGGCAAAAACCTCTTAGCCAGGGTCCTGAGGCTCCTAACCAATGATAATTAAACACTCCAGATTCTTTTTTTTTTTTGAGACAGAGCCTCAAGCTGTCACCCTGGAAAGAGTGCTATGGCATCACAGCTCACAGCAACCTCCAATTCCTGGGCTCAAGCGAGTCTCTTGCCTCCGCCTCCCAAGTAGCTGGGACTACAGGCGCTTGCCACAACGCCGGCCATTTTTTGGTTGCAGCTGTCATTGTTGTTTGGTGGGCCCCTGGGCTGGATTCGAACCCGCCAGCTCAGGTGTACGTGGCTGGCGCCTTAGCCCGCTGAGCCACAGGCGCCGAACCAACACTCCAGATTCTTAACTGCTTCTGCCTCTCAGTTTTTATTTGTTTTTTATTTTTTTTAATCTGATGCTGCTTTTACATCTTGAATTAATTATTCTTCCAAAGCTCCTTGATTTGTTTGTCTCATGCAGGGAGAGACAGGTATGAGAGTTAATTAAGTATCTTCTTGTCAGACAGCTGATTAAATCCTCAGTGCCACTAGTCTTATAGTGTGTTTATGTGTGAGTGTGCATGCACATGTGTGTGTGTGTGTGTTCTTATTTTTCTGTGAAGAAACTGAAAATCATTAATGGTGTCTTTATTTATTTTAATGGCAGGGTGGACATTGCTTCACAGGAGATCAGAATAAAGCAGGGAAGTAAAAACATGGCACTGGGGCCTAAATGGGTGATTTATCTGACAGTGCTCATGAGTAATAAGGGCTATATAATAATCCAAACCTCTTTCCTGGGCTCTGCATGAGATGCTATACCTGGGGACCTTTGTCATCACCTCCCTTGTGCTGAGAGGCATGGGCACAGCACATTGCCTGCTTCTGGATATAATTGTGTTACTTCAAGAAGAACAAGATTATTACAAGAGCAAATATCTGAGTGAGGAACAGAGAGTGAGTGATGGGGATACTGGTAGGGCTTAAACATCATTGGAAGGATAGAGTCCCTTTGTTTCTGTTTGTTTCATTATGTGCCAGAAAAAAATAATTTCCAGGCCTTTTACATCTATAGTAATAAGCTTTATTTCTTTATTTTGGTTAATTAATTTGTCTATTTACATATTTTTAAGAGTGTGTATGTTGTCAATATTGGGGAGGCAATAACTGAGAGGAAGAAATGACAGATTTAAGATTCATTGAAATTGTCTCTAATATTATTTAAGCAATGACCTCCTATCCCTGCAAAGTAAATCTTGGTTTATCACAAGTAGCCAAGTATTTGATTACAAGATATATACACAAGTATAAGCTATGTTTATAAGCTTGGTTCCTCTTTTTTTTTTTTTTGTAGTTTTTGGTTGACGCTGGGTTTGAACCCGCCACCTCTGGCATATGGGGCCAGCGCCCTACTCCTTTGAGCCACAGCCACCGCCCTAAACTTGGTTCTTTTTTATATGTGGATATAATTTCTTAATGTGAGATACTTATTTCCTGCTTTGAAATTCCCAACAAAAGTGGATGGATTTTTTTCATTTGGACAATGAGAAAGATTTTTGTCACATCATGAAAGAAATAATAAAATCTCCTGGAGGGCCATGGCAGCCTCACCTGGTTTCCATGCCCATTCATGTGATGGTAGTTTGGGCTTCATGATACATGTGCCCTGGAAATCACCTGCTGGTGCTTTACCCAGAGGGAAATATTCCTCTAAAATCACTACCACATCTCACACCCTTCATCAATTAACTAAAATATCCCCTCATCACAAAGCTTTCCCTATTCATTCTGGCCTAAAATCATCTTTCCTTGAACTCCTACAATGTGTGACTGAACCTCTCTTATAACATCTTTTGCATTGTTGTCTTTTTTTTCTTGAGACAGATTCTCACTCTGTCACCCAAGCTAGAGTGCTGTAGCTCAGCTTAGCTCACAGCAACCTCAAACTCCTGGGTTCAAGTGATCCTCCTGCCTCAGCCTCCTGAGTAGCTGACACTACAGGTTCCCACCACCACAGCCAGCTAATTTTTCTATTTTTAGTAGAGAGAGGTCTTGCTCTTTGATTAGGGTAGTCTCAAACTTCTGAACTCAAGCACTTCCCTTACTTTGGCCCCCAGAGAGCTGGGATCACAGGTGTGACTGCATGTTGCCTCTCACAGCTGTTTTGATGTGCTCCCTATTTTCCTTTGTACCTATATTTCTTGAGAGTAAGGCCTGGGCTGGGCATGGAAGTTCATGCCTGTAATTCTAGCACTCTTGAAAGCTGAGACAGGTGGATCACTTGAAATCAGAAATTTGAGATCAGCCTGAGCAAGAGTGAAACCCCATCTCTACCAAAACGAGATGAATTAGCTGGTCATGGTAGCATGTGTCTATAGTCCCAGCTACTCAGAAGGCTGAGCCAGAAGGATCACTTGAGCCTGAGAGTTTGGGGTTGCAGTGAGTTATAATGACACCATTGTACTCTACCCAGGGGGACAGAGCAAGACCCTAGATTAAAAAAGAAAAAAAAAGAATAAAGACTTTATCTAAGATATCTGAAGTGCACTCTGTTATATAAAATTTAACATGGTCTTGTTTTCCTGGAACTTATTTCTAATTGGATCTGAGAGTGGAGAAGATAGAAAAAAAAAAAAAAAAGCAAATAAATACATTAAGAGATAGTAATCATTTTTGAAAAAAATAAATACAATGTATGGTAGAGAGCCACTAGTGGGATGGTAGGAGATTGTTATGCAAAGGGAAGTAGATAGTCCTTAGGTTGAATAATCAGGGAAGGCCTTTCTGATGTTCCATCTGAGGCCTGAATGAAAACAAAGAACTGAAGATGTAAGTATCTGGGATCAGAGTGTTTCAGAGACAAAAAATAGACAGCAAGCCTCTTAGATAATTATAAGCTTGGAAGGTACAACAAAGGGGCGGGGGAAGGCTGGTGTGTGGGTGTTAAGTGCTCGGTCATCCTTAGACGGTGGGTAGAATTTGAAGAGGCCTTCAGATAAGCCCTTGTGAGCTGTGAAAAAGAGGACACATGAATCAATTTTCTCTCCTAAAGATCCTTCTGGATGCTGAGTTAGAACAGGATTTTAAGGGAGCCAAATGACAAGAGGAAAACCAGTTATAAGGATGATGCTTTCAACCAGGCAAGAGTTAATGAGGCACAGATTAGGCTGGACTAGGGCACTTAGCATTGTGCTGTGTTTAGGAATAAAAAAGTGTGTGATTATATGAAACAAAGAGAAAGGCTTCCTGGAATGAGGATTTGTCTTCATTTTCGAAGCTCCTTCTTATTAATCAAGAAAATCTGGGGTAACCCTAACTCTAATCCTTACTCTGACCCAACCCTAATATTTACTCTAACCCTAACATAAACTAAAAGACTCAATGGGTCAAATTACCCTGAGAAAGAGCTTGTTTCTTCTTTGGACATTTTAATATAGGTTTAATAAAGTTGTACTTTTTGTAGGGGGACCAAAGACTCCAAAGTTCATTCAGAGCAGAAAGGACAAACTGTCTCAAACAGCTTACCTTCATCTAAGAGGCTCACCTCCCACCTCGGGCCTAAGCAGACAGAACCAGAAAATGGGACACTAAGTTGACACAGAGTTAAATAAATTAAGCTGAAATATATAGGAATAAAGAGAATCTATATCATCTCATTCCACAGTATTCTTAATTATATCAATTATAGATCCTTATAATATCCATCTCAAGGTATCTACCATGATACCTTGAAATTTTGTGTCACCTTAAGTAATCATCTCTCTGTTTACATAAGTATTTCCTCTCCACAAACAAAGTGAAATCTTCAGGAAAACACAGACTGAATTCTATAATATTATACATCCAGTGCCTTAAAGGGCCATACACAGCTGGTGTTCTGTAAATGTTTGGGGGTGTTACTAATGACAAAAATTGTCCACCATCCCTAAAATGATAACTCTGTGCCTTGAGGGAAGAAATTACCTGATAAAGAAATCCTTATGAGTAAACTCCAGGGGGTAGTTCTTTCTGTGGGATTGTGGGATTGTGGCTAGTGTCTTCTTGCTTCTAATTAATTCCTGACTCCTGTCTGTGGCTCATATTTTTACTGAGATTTCTCGACAAACCCTGCTCTGCCAAGGCCAGTGACAGGTTGATATGCTAATAGCTGGTTTCTTCTTGTGTCTGCGCTTACTCGTCATTGCTATGAAAAAAGATGCCATGTCAGTAAAATATACTTTTATATCCTTTGCATTACCAAGTAAGAATAAGATGAGCCAAGCCACTTACTGCCTCAAAAACTGCAGTGTTCAGTGACCCTGGCTGCTCCTTTAGCCTGAGATGAGTGTGAACACTGATTTCAAGGTGAAAATTTTCATTGACCCTTCCTAAGCGCCTAACCTTTCTATTCCCCTGGGATCTTGAATGTTTTGCTTTGCAAATAGAAATGTCAAAAGGTCCAACTATAAAAATTTATATTTAGTGACCCAGCAGAAAAATTGGGAATGAGGATTTATTTACTTAGGGAATTGTTCTGAGGTCAGAATCAGTTGGAGGAGTGCAGATAACTGTGAGAAAGATGGCCCTGCTATCCTAAAAGGGCCTACCCTCTATTCACTGTGTCACCTTGTTAGATGTGCTGGGCAGTATCAACAGCTGCAGGATGAACAACCCTGTTTACTCTGCTTTGGGACAGCAGGTTGAAAATCAGTCCAGAGATGGAGATTTTTAAAGATGTTTTATTAAAATGTCCCTTGACTGTTCATTTGCTAAGGGTTTACAAATGCTTTATCAATTATTAATGATCTTTATACCTAGCTTAAAAAAAATCCTTAAAGTTGGAAAGCATATGAGCATTGAATAATTCACACCCACTGGCACTTCTTTTAAACAAATGCCTTTTAACAGATAAAGCTACGGTGATTGGGATTAAACATGTTTATCTCTAAGTTTGTTTCCTTTCCATTCCTCTAAAATGTGGTCTATACCTGCAAGAACAAAACATATCATCTACTTGTTAAAATTGGGACCTAGGATCTGGGACTTCCCTGTTTTCAAGCAAATGTTTCTCCTGACCTTGTGTAACAGTTGGAAAGTCATTTAATAGGTCTCTCTTGACATTTTCAGATTTCTCAGTCTTTATCCTGCTATTCATTTCTAAATGAATTATTGAAGATGAATTTAACCAGCCACTCATTAGTTTGTACTTTTCTTACTCTCCACATGTCATTTGTGGCCTGCCTTTTTTTCTTACACAGATTGAAACCGTGAGTATCTCTGTATTCTGACTTTCAGTAGATGCTTTTTGGATTCCTCAATACCTCACACTGCTATTTTGCTGCTTTTAACCAAAGGCAATTAGGGAAAAAAGGGAATTCTGCATTTCCTCTGTGTGTGTGTGCACATGGGCACACACGTTTGTGTATAAATGCATGAAGTTTTCAAGGTTAACAAGCACAGACCAACTTCAAAATAGAGGGTACTTACAGTAGGAAAGCATTTGAAATGGGCAGTACACAGTGAATCAAGAAGTCATCACCCAGAGTCCCTTCCTCTAAGTTTTGGGATGTGGCCCTGAGACAACTAACCTGGCTTTAGAAATTAGTTTAGGTAAGCACAATTGGGAGGTCCAAGACAATCACTTTGTTCCAGGAGATTGAATTCAGATGAAAAGACATAGCAACAACAGATCCCTGGTAGCAGGTTGGAATTTGCAAAACAGGATATGAAGGTCATTCCTACATGTTAACTTGACTGGAGCAAGGTATAGCCAATTAAATATTAATTCTGGGTCTATGTGTGAGGGTGCTTTTGGTTGAGATTGACATTTGAATTAGTGATTTCGGTAAAGAGGATGGCCCTCTCCAGTGTGCATGGCCATAATCTAACCCACTAAGGGCCTGAACAGAATAATAGGCAGAGGAAGGAAAAACCAACCCTACCCCCACCCCTTTTGTTTCCTGCCTGCCTATTTGGATGAGGCATTGGTCTTCTTCTGCCCTTGAACTGTGATTTACCCCATCGACACCATTGGTTTTCAAGGACTAGAATTATACCATTGTCTTTTTTGGATCCCCAACTTGGAGGTGAAATCCAAGGTGGAACTGAGGTGGAACTTCTCAGCCCCTATAATTACATATGCCAATTCTTTATAATAAACATCTTCCCCTGTACACATACATGCATACACACAGACACATCATATTGGTTATGTTTCTCTAGAGTACCTGACTAATGAGCAGAGGTTGCTGTATTTTAGTTAGGAAAACGATACACTCCAACCAGTACTTGGACATATCCAGAATTATAATTCAACACGATGAAGTAAAGGACAAGAAAGAACTAGCATAATATCTCGGAGATATTATGGACTGGGCTAGAATTTCTTCCAATGACCAGAGGGAATCTTGAGAAGACAGTTCAAGTACCATACCTCGGGCAAGGCAAAAGCAGAACTTTGGGTTGGCATATATACTCACTCACATAGACATATGACATTGGGTCTGAAATTCCTACCCACAGTACCAAATCCTCTCTGCTTCAGTATCAAAGTTGTGTTTTTCTCTCTATTCACCAGATTAAATTCTTCCTATAGTGCTGGCTGAAAACAGAAGTTAATGTCCTTTATGTCAAGTAATATGAATTTAAATAAAATCCTAAGCCCATCTGCAGGCTGAATGGACCTCCTCTTCATCAATGGAACTCACCAAAACTCTCCAAACTGAGTTCCTGGCCATGAATGGAAGCAAAGTTATCAAACACACTTCATTATACCACCTCCATTTTTAATCTTAGATATAGCAATTGACCAGCATTAATGTTAAAACAGAGATCATAAAACTGACAATATTCTTTGTGACAATGATATACTAAATTATTGACAAGACCTAAAGCCATAGAAAGGGTCAAATCACCTGCAGGCTATCAATTTGCTTAGCAGATTACTTAAGTATATTGTGTCTTGTCTCTGATTAACAGACTTCCTTACTTTAACTTAAAACACTCCAAACTTTTCGACAAAGTTTTATTTCTTTAACCAATTACAAATGAAAGAATATTTGAACCCATCTAGAACCTGTAAGCCTCCTCTTCGAGATGTTCAACCTTTGTAAACCAAACCAATCAATACACCATGCTTGCATTGATTTATGGATTTACATGTAATTCCTGCCTCCCTAAAATATATAAAACCAAATTGTCACCCAGCTGCCATGGGACAACTTGCTTAAGACTTCTTGGGCATGGTTTCCTGGGCCATGGTTACACATATTTGGCTCAGAACAAACCTCTTTAACTTATTTTACCATTTGGATTTTATTCCGATAACAGCCTTGAATTGACAGTTGTATTTCCCAAATACCTCATATGTACCCTCATTTCTTTGTACTCATGCTAGCTTTCTGTTAACTTGCCTCCTCAGTAATTCTTGAAAAATCTTTCCCATCATCCTATGTGACTAATAAACCTGGACAGTCAACACTAACTATCCTTTATCCAACTCTAAGTCACAGGGATGAACATTAATTAACAAGCTAAATGCTAAGGCTCACAAAATATTTGTTGGGTTTAAGCCTACTTATGTCATTTCTGCTCAGTCAATCTTGGGATTGATTCTGAAAGACAGAGTCTTTGTCAGATTAAGTCCCATCAGGAAGCTGATGATAGTACACTCAAACTAAGGCAACTCAAGGAGGATTCATTCTCAAAGGCACTATCTGCACAAATGTAGGTGTAGGGGAGTCACAGAAAAGAATTTAATAGTCCCAGGCTTATCTCTCCTAAATCTAAAAGTATGAGATAGACAAGGGGTTTTTGAAATCAAGGAGGAAAAAGTCTATAGTGCTGTAGCCCATCTTGAGAGTACTTCCATTGGAACCTGGGGTGATCACAGGAAGGGACTTTGGGATCATGGGAAAGAAATAACCCAACTTCAATCTCCTTTCTCCTTTGATCTTTAACTGGGACCCCCATTGGATGAATCCACCTAAAATCCAGGGGGTATGGTAACCCAGTTTTCTGGTCCCTACAGCTGCCATCCTCACTTACCACTCTCACCATGCCAATCCAACAAGGGAGTAGAAGTGTAGAGAGCAGACCTAGAGGGCAAAAGATAGGGAGTTCACTAAAGTTTAAGCTTACAGTTAAGATTCATCCATTGACTCCCCTATGGATTAAAAAAAAAAAAAAACAGGAAACTTAAAGGCAAGGAAGAAAGCAGAAGTTGACATCAGTGGCTGTTTATCCTGTATCCCATCATAGCAAGACTAGAATCAGTATCTGTGATGCTACAAATCAGGATTCATATAACATCCTATAGGACAAATCCAGCCACATCCAGCCCATGCCTGTTTTAGTCAATACAGTAGAACCTCTGTAAGTTGACCACCTAAGGGAGTATAACATTCAGAAGTCATCAGCATAAGGAACTAGGCCTACCATACTGATATGTACATGTAGTACATACATGTCTGGTCAATGAAAATTAGGTCAACTTCAGTAGGGATGTGGTCAACTTTGGAGGGTCTACTGTACAGTTTTTTGTTTTTTGTTTTTTTTTTTTTTTTTTGAGACAGAGCCTCAAGCTGTCCTCCTGGGTAGAGTGCTGTGGCATCATAGCTAACAGCAACCTCAAACTCCTGGGCTTAAGCGATTCTCTTGCCTCAGCCTCTCTAGTAGCTGGGCCTACAGGCACTCACCACAACACCCAGCTATTTTTTGGTTGCGGTTGTCATCGTTTGGCGGGCCCAGGCTGGATTTGAACCCACCAGCTCTGGTGTATGCGGCTGGACCCTTAGCTGCTTGAACCACAGGCACCGAGCCTCTATGGTACAGTTTTATCAGAACACAGTCACACCTATTTGATCACACATTGCTTATGGCTGTTTCCATGATACATCACTGGATAATGACAGAGTCCATGGCCAACAAAGCCAAATATGTATAATATCTTTTACAGAAAATTTTGCTGATTCTTGCTGTTAAGGGATCTGCAAAAGTAGAATGAAGCTTCCTATATAGTGTGCAACAGTAGTGGGGCTGAGAAAGGTGGGTGCTGCTTCTGTGACCCTATTTGCTTGATTTTCAAATAAATACATTGCAATATTGAGTCTATACATGTTTGATTACACTCTAGTTTGCAACTTGTCTTATCTGGGGATCTTTTAAGTAGTGAGAGGTTGTAAGATGTTATTGTTAAGATAGTATGGTATTCTGCAGAAGCTTAATGAAGATAGTAATAACAGTAATAAATAAAATAAATGCTTAAACATACATAAATTGTTCAAATCTTAAATGACTCTATCGCCAGGTACATTTACTGCCATCATCACCATTTGACAGATGAGCACATAATGATTAAGATACATTAGAGACACATAATGATTAAGCAATAGGCCCAGGAAACTTGTAAGTGACAGAAATGGAACTCAAACCCATGCAGTCCAGTCCTACAATCTCTGTTCATAACCCCTACAAATTACTGTTTTCATTTTTGAAGTCTGCAACAGTATATTCTGATGATAGGTGTGCTTCAGTGAATGAAAAGTAGAATGTGGGGCCATTTTCAAACACCTTTATAATGGAAATGAGAACAGGCCATTTTCAAACACCTTTATAATGGAAATGGCACACACAATATGCCAATTATCTAAAGTAATGACTTAAAAGGTATATCTAGATCTTTGAGTTACAAAAATAAGCTACTAATTTGGCAATGTGTGAAGTCTTGGCTAATAGAGGTTTCTAGGAAGGAAAAATAGGGCTTTTAAATAGAGACTATGCTAATTTTTTTTTACCACTTCCTTAATAAAAACATGCAGTGGAGTAGAGTTCAATATATAGGAAGAATGACTAATGATTAGCTATGCACAGGAGGCTGGAGAATCTCCTTTCTCACAAAGAGATTCACAAGGGTATCCCAACCAACACACTGTGCCAATTTGCGAATCAGTTTATACAAAATTCTTGAGAAGAGTCTTTTCTCTTAGTCTTATTACACTGAAACAAATGATGTACATGCATCATTTTCCCTGAAACCTTCTCAAAAATATCTGCAACAGTGCAGTTGCCAACCTTTTCTTTTTGGCATCTGATTTTGATTGGTTTCCCTCTTGTCATGCAGAGATCATTTTGTCTAGAACTTCAAGATACCTGTTATTTTTTCTCATATGAATTTAATTAATGTGGTTTGTGTTAAGGCAAAATCATAAAATATAAGCTTTATGAGCTATTCTGAAATTACTAGCTTAGTTCTGAGAGTAAATGATGGACATGGTAAAGTGCCCGCAATTGAAAAGGAAATCTTTTCTGGACAAATTGAATTTTTATTTGTTTTTACCTGTATGATCTTTAACACGCCTCTATTTCTGTTTCCATCACTGAATTATGAAATAGTGTTGGGAATGATTCCCTAAGAGGCATTCTAGACCCCGTCTCTGCATGCAGAAAGTGCTTCATCTAAGCCATCTCAGAGAGATCTATTCACTCCTTTATTCTTTCAATAAATATTTATTGAATGCTTACCATAGGCCAAATACCCTCTTCAACCCAGTTGACACAAAGATGAAAAGACAGTTTCTTTTCCCTTGATGAACTCACTCTTAAAAAGGGAAGACAGATGTTTTTTAAAATGAAATACATTATGATGTGCTTTTGTGCAGATGGCTCGGGCAGCTCAAATGACACAGGGAGTTAAGAGCAGCTTTAACAGAGAATATGTAAAAGTGTCCAAATAAGGCCATATCACAACTTTCTTTAAATTTCAAATGATACATTTAAAGTAAAATAAAGAAATCATTAAAACTCACATCTATTAGGTATAGTACATGCTTGCAGGGGTGAGGGGAGGATGGCATACTTATGTGTATAACTTTGACTCAATGTGTACAAAAACAAAGTATGTGAACAAAAAATGTATACCCCCTAACATCCTCAAATTTTTTAAAAATTTGAATTTTAAAACTTAAAAATATATTTTATAAACAAACATTGACTGAATGACACCTACATCTGTAACTTTCCCTGGAGAACAGGACTCAATATGAAAGAAATCCATTTTAGCTAGCCAAATACAGGTTTTGTTATTTTTTCAAAGTCATTATTTGAAATCAGAGTTTCACCCCAAATGAGCTTTCTAGTTTGTTTCTGACACAGACTTTGAAAGATGTGGATTGGGTCACAGCTCTCTAGTCTGTTCTTCTGCTTGATTTATTTACCCCTGGACTCACAGCCTTTCATCAGGTGGGTCATTATGAAAGTTTTGAAATGTACAAAAGTGCAAAAACATAAAATCCACACAGATGGAAACAAACGAAGCCCTCTCAGCAACACCAATAAGCAGAACAAGCTGAAGCCTGCACAGTGAATCAGAAAATACACTGTCAACTATTTCTAGGAAGTGAAATAATGGACCATAACACAGTCTGTTTCAAAACTTTTGTAGTGACCTACGTATAAAGCTATAGCTTTATAAAAAGCTTTGAAATCTGATAAAGCAAGAACTCTCCCCTGTTTCTTCTTCAGAAACTCTCGACTGTTCTTAGCCCTTTGTTCTTCCATGTAAATCTTAACAATGATGACATCAAGTCCATAAAAGACTTGGGAATTATTTCAAATTAGATTAAATATATGCAAAGTCAGACAAATAAGTTTGAGAACTCACTCTAGAAAAAGTACTATATTCCTTGTTGCTGAATATCACTATAATCACTTTAGTCACTTTAGAAGTATTCCCCTTGGGAAGACACCACCTAGCCCACCCCCAAAGCAATTTTGGAACTCTTTTTCTGGAATGGTCATCAGAGCTGTCATCATACATCATATATAAACTTGGGTAGAATTTACATTATCAAAATATTCTTCTCCATGAAATTATAAATATTTCCATTTATTTATATATTTTTTAAAATAACTCTTAGTACAGTTTGAAAGTTCCTTTATCTTCCTACTCTTCTCAAGACACCAAAGATTCTACACACCTGATCTTCCAGGGCCCAGCTTCCTACAAATGCTTGAATTCAGTTGAATTTCAATATCTCCTGTTTGCCTCTGAAGCCTTCCCTGGTAACTTCTGACCCACAATGATCACTTTCTTTCCCTTTCCCCCTTTCATGCAAACTGGTTTTTGACATTGCTATGTATTTGTTGTGAGGCCTTTTCGCTGTTCTTTGGTCATTTCCTGCAATAAGTGTTGTCTCCTGTGAAAGCTTATGACGACTTTCTACTTTGTTATTCCTCCACTGGGCTCAGAAAAGAGCTTGACATCAGATTAACCTTGTAGTCAAGGTTATTTATTAATGGAATAAAAGGCTTCAAGGCTTCATTCTTTTATACAAAGAGTATCTCATCTTTAGAATCAACCCTACTTTCTGATGGCACATGAGGAGAGGAATTTCTCACCCTCACTGTTAGTTCCTTTTCCAGGCTTGTCAACATGGCTTTCATTACACTGAAGGAAAATAATCTATCTTGGTATCAAACTATTTGCTTTTCAAATTGAATATCTCAGAATAATAAATCATAAAAGAAAGGCCATGAATCAAAAATGCCACCTGAACACATTCTGTATTTTTTCTCAGTATAGCCCAAAATGACTGCTGCATTAGAATGAATCATCAGATAATCAACACAAAAGGCCTCATTTGAGTTCATTATTCATGGGGAAAGTCTGGCTTTGAGCCCTGATACACTTCAGAACTTTGGTTTACAGAGATAATAAAAACATTCGAAGATATGTCAAACTAACCTAAGTGTTCCCATCTCTGTGCAAATGAGATGACTCCTATAGAGCTGGCCTCAGCTTCACCAGGTGGCCGCCCCCACAGTACACATCCCCTACCCTGAACAGCCTGCTTTCCTTGGTAGGGCCACCATTTGGAGCCTCATTCTGTACCTCTGATAAGTAGCACTGCCCCCAACTCAGTTGGTTTTTATTTACCCTTCTGGTGAGCAAAAAAAATTCCTTTGTGGTTTTTTGTGTTTTTTTCTTTTTTTAAGATTCTGAATTCCACCCTACCTATAGAAACAGAACAGATCAATCTGGGCATATGTTTATTCAGCAAACATTATCAAAGGTCCTCTGCAATAATGGGCTTAGTGCTGAGGGGTAAACCAGGTCAGATCTCTGCCCATAGGCAACTTACATGAAAGAGGCGTGTAAAAGGCAAGATGACTTTATACACAGAAATGGCTAAACGGGGGCACATATCAGTACAAAGGGCACGGCCTCCTAAGATCCCGAACAGACTCCCAGAGCAGTACTCGGTCAGAGAGGACTGGAAAGTACCGTGGAGGGAGGCTTTGGGAAGGAGAGCATTGTCTTATAGACAGGAGCCCTCTATTCCAGATTATTGTGGCCAGGACACTGCTCTGCTTAATGATTTTATTTTCTCATGTAAAATGAGAGGATTAGAAGCAGCAATTTCTAACTTCACCTTCAGACTTTTTATGATTCCATGAAACGGCATCATAAAGTTGACCAATATAATGAAAATCAGATCACTGAAAGCTGTATTTCTTGCCATTAATTCTGTATTAGATAAATCAAGGTGAGGATGAATTATCTGGAAAATGCCAATTCTGTAGCAGGGTAATCATTTAAGATAATAAAATTGTATTTGGATTCCAATAACTCAAGTGTAAGTGTACAGCATTCACAGACAGTGTAAAAGAACCAAAAATAACATAAAAAACCACGAAGTTTAATAAATTTAAATATTTTCAAACAAAAACATTAATTTTAACATTTGTTTATATCTTTAATAGAAAATATTTGCCTTGCTCTGCAAATTCAAAGATTCATTTAGAAAGATGAAAATAAAGTGTTGTAAAATTTCTCCTCGATTCATGTCTATGTTTTATAAAGTAGTTATGTATTACTTTAGTAAGAAGACACAACATTTTAAATTTAATTTAAGTTATATTTGAAGGTAGTATTTTTGTGGGGAGTGGTTTGAAGGGGCCTAAAATCAGCCAACTGATAGTGAATGATGCCTCCAAGTTCCCCAAACCACTATCATCCAGGCCAAGCAATGAGACTAGAGCAGTGATTCTTTCCTCATTTGTCTCAGAAGCATGAGGAATTTCTGCCCTCTGCATCTGCTCTCACTTACCAGAATGAGAAGTCCACTGGCCACTAAAGCCCAAAGTTGATCCATGTCAAGATGACTATGGAAAAAACATGTACTTTCCTCTTCTTTGTGTTTATATCACTAATGACCATTCTGGTAATCCCTTTCCTCAATGATCACCTCTGTATTTCTCCAAAATCCTGTCTTTCTGGCTTCCGCCCCTCTTTTATGTCCTAAACATGTGCATACTCATTCTCTCTCTCTCTTTCTGAAATTGCAGCTCAATGACCAAAAAACATTCTCAGTCTTTAATTTATTTGCTCATTACCTTAACTGACACCTACTGATCTTTTGAGGCTACTAATTCACCTGTACCGTGGGAGGTGGGGGCAGTTTATTTTCCCAAGTCTCATATCTTCAAACCAGAAATGAACCCAGAGTCATCCTTGCTCTTCATTACTGCTTTCAGATCATTATCCCCTGGGTATAATTTTTAAAGCCTCTCCCTTCGAGAAGCATGCACGACATTCCATCGTATCATCTTCTGCCATTATCATCCATCATGCCTCTGATAACATCTTCTCATTCATCAAGAATTCAGTATGTGGGACATGCTTTCTCCCCACTCCAAGCCCTGTTCTCATTCTATTAGGACATTATCAACCATTTTCATGACTCATCTAAATATGCCTCAGCTCCTCACCTCGTGTCCAATTCCCCCATGCCCCGGCTACTTCATTATTCATAACAGCTCCACCTCTCAAACTCCAGTTTAAACATCTCACTTTAGCCATGGCCTTTGCTTTATCCAGCTTGCTTCTTTTGCATTTACCATCATCCTACCTTGAAAAATTCTCTTTCTGTATTACCCTAACTCTGAGAAAGACTTCACATTTCCTTCTAATACCTGATCCTCCATTCATACTCAGTAACAGAAAACTTGAACATTGTCTTGGCATATGGACATCTAGAATAAATACCAAACTTGTCAGCCTCTCCTTCAGCTAGTGACCACGTGACTAGGCTGAGTAATTTCGGGAAATGTCTTTGGAGAAAGGACTCATGCTCCGCTCACCCCATGCTCTTCCAAGCTTGTTAAAATTTAGACATAAGGACGGAAATGAAGAAATCCTCTTTTCTTGTGTAGTGAATGTGGAAAGAAAGCAGTAGGACACTGCGGGGCATGACTAACAGTCAAAGACAGACCATCTCCAGATGTAGCAAATATTAAGACACAGGAAATTTCTCTTTCTTAAGCTATTGTTATTGCTATTATTACATTGTTGTTTGTCTTGGTGTCCATGGTTACTCACAGTTGAAGCTAATTGTAGCTAAACACCGACTATTCACTATCCATCCCTATCACTGAGCAGCCGATTACTCATACTGGCAAGAGGCAAACACAACACAAAATATCATATCACAGTAAATTTATGAGACCCCTCAAAAGATCTTTCCACAATGTTCTAAGACCCTTCAACAATTTTCTTGTCAACTCACTTTTGCAACTTCTGCCTTCT
>CAUYRH010161675.1:0-15905 GCA_963574655.1 Perodicticus potto
GGGAGAGAGAAGCTCTCTCCGTTCCTCTCCCGGTCTTTCCCCGTCTCCTCCTCTAGGCCTCTAGCCTCAGGGTATATATAGGTGTATGGGTTCCTTGGCCAGGAAAGGAATGAATGCAGTCCCTTCCGCCGGGGGGAAGGTGAATGAGTGCATCAATGAATGGACACAGTCCATCCATGGAATCTTTTTATTTTTTTAATGGAGGAAATGCATGTGGAGCTTCCATGCCCTTCCACGGAGCTATCCAGAAGGTATGTGTGTTTATCTTTTTTTTTTTTTTTGAGACACAGTCTCAAGCTGTCACCCTGGTAGAGTGCCGTGGCTTCACAGCTCACAGCAACCTCAAACCCCTGAGCTTAAATGATTATCTTGCCTCAGCTTCCTAAGTAGCTGGGACTTGACAGGCACCTGCCACAACACCCAGCTGTATTTTTGTTGCAGTTGTCATTGTTGTTTAGCAGGCCCGGGCTGGGTTCGAACCCACCAGCCTTGGTGCATGTGGCCGGTGCCCTACCCACTGAGCCATGGGTGGCACCTGTGTGCTTATCTTACAATAAATGATCCTCATTCCTCCCTCCGTCCTTTCCATCCCTGCTGTCACTCATCTCACTTACATGTAAACATCTATGTACAGGCATTAGCATATGTAATCAAGTGTTATCATCGTTTTGAATTGTCTCATGCTACACCTATTAAGAATAAGAGAAATTAAGGCTTTTCTTCTGCCTTCAATTATTCATTCTGATGTTCTTTCTTTTTTCTTTTTTTGAGACAGACCCTCAAGCTGTCACCCTGGGTTGAGTGCCATAGCATCACAGCTCACAGCAACCTCCAACTCCTGGGCTCAAAAGATTCTCCTGCCTCTGCCTCCCAAGTACCTGGGATTAGAGGTGCCTGCCACAATGCCCAGCTATTTTTCATCACAGCCCTCATTGTTGTTTCCGCGGACCCAGGCTGGATTCGAATCTGCCAGCTCAGGTGTATGTGGCTGGAGCCTTGCCGCTTGAGCCACAGGTGCCAAGCCATCTCTGATGTTTTCTTTCTTTGTGTAGATAAGATGTTCTGACTTACCTTCCTTCTCTGAAAGACTACTTTGAACATTTTTTGTAAGGCAGGTCTACTGGCAACAAATTCCCTCAATTTTGTTTAAGAAAATCCTTATTTCCCTTTCACTTTAAAAAAATTATTTCATGGGTTATTCTCTCCAAATTTTAAATACTTCACTCCATTCCTTCCTTGGATTAATGGCTTCTGAAAAATAGTCAAGTTTTTTTGTTCATTTGGATTTTTTGGGGGGGGACGCATTTCTTTTTTGCATTTATACTGTTTGTCCTCTGAGCTTGCTAGATCTGTGGTTTCATGTCTGATATTAACTTGGGGGAAATTATTATTGTTTGAAATATTCCTTTTGTTCCTTTTTCTGCTTCTTCTTCTGGGGTTCCAATTCTGCATATTTACACCTGCTTCATTGTCTCACAGTTCTTAGATATTCTATTTGGGGTTTTTTCTTTTTCATTCTGTTTTCTACTTTTCTTTTAGCTTTGAAGGTTTCTATTGAGATTTCCTCCTCAAGCTCAGAGATTCTTTCCTCAGCTGTCTAGTCTACTAATAAGCTTATCAAACCTCCTCTTCATTTCTTTTATAGCCTTTTTGATCTTGAGCATTCTCTTAGAATTTCCATCTGTTTACGTTGTTCATTTCTTCTTTCTTGTTACTTGTTTTCTCTATTAAAGCCTTTTCCATATTAATCAGTTGTTTTAAATTCCCAGTCTGTGAATTCCCAAATCTGTCCCGTGTGTATTTCCTGTTTTAGTTTTTAGGGTTGGTTTTTTTTTTTTTTCTCCCTCTTTTACCTGGGCTATAGTACACTGGCATCATTGTAGCTCACTGTACCCTTAAGTTCCTGGGTTTAAGTGATCCTTATGCCTTAGCCTCCCAAGTAGCCAGAACTACCGGCACTTACCACCAGGCCCAGCTAATTTTTATCTTTTTGTGAAGAAGGAATCTCGTGTGAGGCTCAGGCCTGGGTTCAAGTGATCCTCCCATCACGACCTCCCAAAGTGCTGAGGTTATGGGCACGAGCCAATGTGCCTGGCACTGCTATATCTAAACCTGGGTCTGATGTTTGCTCTTTCTTGTGTTTTTTGCCTCTTAGCACGCTTTGTCATTTTATTCTTGGTAGCCATACATGATGTTCCAGGCCAAAAGAATTTCTGTGAGTAGGCCTTTAGTAATGTGGTGCTAAGGTGTGGGGGTAGGAGCAGCATTCTGTAGTCCTTACAGTAGTTCTCCATCTCCTAGTGAACCTGTGCCCCTGGACTGTGAACGTCTCCTGTGCCTCAGTCTCCCCTGTAGGTAGGATGGGATGGCCAGAGCGGGCTGTGTTTGGGTATTTCTCTTCCTACAGATCAGGGAGGCTCTGCTATAACTTCAGCAGGTTAAGCACTGGTTAAATAGTTTTTTCTGAGGAAATATCTTAAGAACAGAATGCTCTGGTATATTTTGAAATGGTTCCTTTTCTCCTGCTGCTGCTGGAAGGATAAGGAGACTTTTTCTGGCTAAGCTCCTGGGGGTAAAACTCAGAAAAGTGAGGTCCTCTGCAGCTTCCACTATCTCAGACAGGTCCACACCGAGCCCACAGCAACTTGCCAGTTACAGATTTCCTTACTCTGGCCTTGGTCCTCACAGACTCTGCCCTTGGGTTTCTGCCTGTTCACTAAGCTTTGATTCTCTGAATTCCCTTGGTTATGTCTCCAATTTGGGAAGCAACAGTTTGTCCTATAAGCTCACTTCTCTGACAGATCTAAGAAGAGTGCTTAGTTTTTCCATTTTTTTTTTTTAGCTCTTTACTTGTTAGGATAGAGAGGAAATGTCCAAGCTTCTACATGCCAGATTGGAAATCAGAAATTTTTATTATTTGAAAGAAAAACTTTTTTTTTTGAGACAGAGTCTCACTTTGTTGCCCTCAGTAGAGTGCTGTGGCTTCATAGCTCACAACAACCTCAAACTCTTGGGCTCAAGCAATCCTCTTGCCTCAGCCTCCCAAGTAGCTGGGACTACAGGCATCCGTCACGATGTTTGGCTAGTTTTTCTATTTTTAGTAGAGGTGGGGTCTTGCTCTTGTTTATCCTGGTCTTGAACCCCTGAGCTCAAGCCATCCACCCGCCTTGGCCTCCTAGAGTGCTGGGATTCCAGGCGTGTGCCACCATGCCTGGCCTTGAAAGAAAAACATTTAACCAGCTTGATAGCTCTCGGAGCTTCACCCATACAAACAAGAAACATGTTTATTAAAAAAAAATATTTATTAATTTTTACACCTGCTGGGTAGCACAAGACTATTAACACTATAACTCACTGAATGTACAATAAATGTTCACATTTAAATAACAGGATGGGGTCAACATTTTCAACCAGTGGGTCAGCTTTAGCATCTCATGAAGTGCTTTTTAGACCTAGATATCTTAAAGAGTTTTTTGAAAGGATAATTCCAAGTCCGAAAACAGTTCAAAAAGATCAAAACAATAGGTTTTTCCAGAAAACAGGAATTTTACATGATGAAATGTCTTTTTCTGAGGGCACAAATCAAACAATAAAAACATAAAATCTATGTCCCACCTACTCCACTCACACTGCACTGGATGAAGTCTGCATACAGTGTCAGCATGTCTTGAGAGAGGGCACAGTGTGAACACTGGCTACATACGCGTTTTCCAAATTAGGTCTTCAGATGGCTGATCACCCACCATTTCCTCAAACCCAAGTCTTTTTGAAATCTATTACCTTGGGATGAATGGACAGAGCACCCGGTCTTAAAGTCATGTTACTTGGCTTAACTGCTACTTGCATCTCTGGTTGATAATATAACAAATTCGTTTCAGCGTCTTTATTTCATATAAGGACCGAAAAAGAAAAAAGACAAGAATAAACACTTTGAAAGGAAAGAGAAAAGTCCTTTCGCAATACTTCCCTCTGTGTATTTTAAGACTTGAAGTAACTGGCATAAAATGAACATTCCATTCAGGGAGCGTTTTCAACTTTTCAGTAAGTTATTCCTGAGGGGAGGGGAGCAGAGATACATGACTGCTTCAAGTTAAAAAAGCCCAACAAGGCCAAATTTCAGTTCTAAAAATTAAAACAGGACCTTTGGAAAAATCTAATCTTCACCTAGCAGGTCTCTCCAGACTGGACACGAGGGTGTTTACAATCACTTAGTGGGACTGTGGGAACCTGAGTCTGTATGTGTTTTGACTCCTGGTCAATATTTTCTGTTGCAAACACTGACATTACTTCTTTGTTACCACAGATAGACTCTGTTTTCGGTTTCCATACATTCATGGAATAACTTTCTGAAGTTCTTTTGGTGCTAAGTTCTGAGATAACTATATGAACGAGGTCTTAAAAATAAAGTGCAAAAATCTACATATGCGTACAGTTATTTCAACAGAATTGTTCACTTTTCAGATGGTCATCTTTAACATAGAAAAGCTTTTCTACCTCTGAATGTATAAAACCAGTTTTTATTCAAAAATGTAAATAATACAGTTAATGTCATTTGAAATGAAGTGAGGCCTTTCTGTTTTGGAGTGATAAATTCTACTATGCAGTAATTATTCTAAATATGTTAGGTTGTCACAAAAAGTTGTTAAAATACATACTGACTTTTTAAATGTATATTACTGGAATGTATGATAAAAAAATATTTTTCCTCCTTGAATTCATAGCAAACAAGACTCTCAAATAGGAACACATGTAAGAAAAACTATCCTCAAGGCATATTCTTCTTCCTCTCCCATCTAACAGTATAATATTCTGATTGATTCCAGATCAATTGATTGATTTCTTCCAGATCCCGTCTTATGGGCTTAAATATTGTAAATGGTCCCTACATCTTTATTTTTCCCTTAAGTGCAAAGTTGCTTATCTTATAAAAAGGTCCAGATAAGTTACATTAAAGTTAAAAATGTTAAGAAAGTCCACCTTTCCATCCAACTTTAAAGAATGTTCATTTTAAGACAGTATTAAAAATGCTAAAACACACAGAACACTGTGGGCAGGAGTTAAATGTCTATGTGATAAAGGAATTCATCCTTTTCCAACAAATGGCAAGTGGATTCTGCAAGGCAGGACACAGTTTCAGTATTTTGTGTCTCTGTGTGTAGTTTCAGTTAAGTTTCTCTTGGTACTAGTATCGCTTTCTTAATACAACCACAATCTGAGATTAGGAGGCAAAACTTTAACGTAGGGATTTAAATTCTGCTGACATCAAGAATCTTTTCTCTTTCAGGGAGTTCGCCCAGTAGGGTAATAAAGTAAGAGCAATCAGCACGTGAAGTTCTCACCTAATCTGCTGAGGACCAGCATCTGTAGAAAGCACCATCAAAAGACCAACAATAGTTTTCCAAAATAGTTAAGTTCTTTTAAAAAATCAGCAAAAACAAAAATTTAGATGAGTTTTGTCTTCAGAACATCATGGTCAAACTTTTATTTCATCATTTTTAATTTTCTTATTCAGTAGGATCCCTTTGTTATACTAAAAACCCAAACTCACAAGATAAAGCAGTTCTGACCTAACACACACCCATAAAACGTCCCTTCTCCTTTGGTGCCATGGCTTGGAATGAAGAAGTCCAGTAACCATGGACTTGGCACGTCCTTTCTCCACCTTTGGTACGAACACAATATGCCGCTTAGTATTTCCACAAAGGAAAAGTAAGGCTTACCAATGTTTCTTTTGTGTTAAAAAAACAAAAACAGAAACAACTCAAGAGCAAGGTAAAGTTTCTCCATCCTGAAATCTACTTTTCCCTGAAAGATCTCCATTCCATGGCAAAAACCTTTAGGGACTGAAGAGTCAATTTGGTAAAGATGACCAGTATACGTATGAGTGCCAAAACGGTAGTTTCCAAACTCTTGAATGAATAATTAATCTTAAAAAAGAGTCCTAAGTTTCGGAAGCTTTCAGATTTATGAATGAGAAAAGACATGATGTGACTGCTTGGTTCTAGCTCGAGGAGCCAAGTTAGGGCTTAGTAATGTGCACTTCGCTGCTTCCGTTCCCATTGGTGGTGGTGGTGATGATGTACTGTGTGGTCTGTTGTTGGCTGGTGGTCTGGGAGTCCAAGGAGTCATTATGTGCAGATGGCTGAACCTGGACTCCACCGGAGAGGGCAGACGTTTGCTTTTCCTCCAATTCTGGCTGACTTTCTGATAAAACATAATGACCCTACAGCAGGAAGAAAAGGATCTTTAAAAACATGGGGCCTAAAAGGGAAGGTGGAGCTACCGGGGGAGAAGAGGAGAGAACATGCAAAGAACTGTCACAAGGGAACCCCAAAATAGAATCCAGGAGAGGCGCTCCCCCTGAGGCTTAGGACAGAGCACGGTTCAGTCACACTAACCACAGAGGTGACATCTTCACTGTTTTACCAGACGCACAGGGAAAACTGCAGGTACAGAAAATGTGGCAAAGAAAAGGTGCTATTATGCGGCTCCTAAGAATTTGGAAATTCAGAAAAGACTGCTATCTGGCAATTAAATCTTAAGATTAATACAGAATCGGTCAAAGAAGAGATATTTAAAGTCTCCTTAAAGGGGCAGAATGGCCCCTAAGAAAGATAGTCGAAATCAGTGGACTTCAGAATTTTAAAGATCAACACAGTTAAAAATAATAAATGGTCCCCAAATTTTATTTTGCCAAGTTAGGTTATCATTGAACAGGCATTTTAACACTCAAGAGTATAAGAACAACACAATCTTACTTAATAAACTAAATTTACCTTTATTTTCATAAAGCTTACACATTTTAGTATTTCTCATTTTCCCTCTGATCACATAAACTTCTTCACAGACATGGCTGGCTATTTGGTTAACATTTTTAAAGAAAGAATTTTATCAGTCAGGAGAACTAGTCAGCTAAGAAGCAAAAGAAAAAGAAGCCCCAGTGGGGAATTCAGTGGCAGCCTTCCCAAGCAGTGTCCAGAGGAAAAGCCACAGTCAACCCATCGAGCTCAGCCAGGGCTGCGTGTCCTGGTCAATGCTTGTCCTGCCAAGCAACTTTCTGACTAGGATTTGCTTGAAGGGCCTGTTCTCAATATAGGGTCCATGAAACCCCCAAAGTGTACATTAAATTTGTACACATATGTGTACAGGGCAGGGGCAGGAAACCATCCTTGGTTATAATCTGGTTCTTACTTGAATGAGTTCCTGGCCACAGCAAGTAAAGGTCAATGAATGGATCCGACAGGGAGCAAAGAATTCCCTGGGTGTGCCGACGTGACGACTCGATTTTACATTACTTACTGTTTTTACTGACAATTAATAGTGCTCCTCTGGATTTATTCATCTCTCCTACATCTAGTTAATGTGACCCTGAGTACTGAGAAATGGTGAAGTCTTGGTAAGGCTTTTTTTAAAAATCAGGTTTTTGAGGCCACTAGATTACCAAGATACCCTCAAGGACCCCTGGAAAATAGTCAGCCTTCCCTTGGTAACATCCCAATATTCCTTAGCCACGTTTCTTTTTTTCCTTCCAACTTTATTAAGGTGTAATTCACAAATAAAAAATAAATTAAAAATAAATATATTTATAGTACACAACATGATGTTATGAAATACCCATATAAACACTGTAAAATGATTAAATCAATCTAGTTAATATCTCCATCACCTCAAGAACTTTTTATAAAGTGAGAACAATTAAGATTGACTTAACAATTTCAAGTATACAATAGATTTTTATTAACTACAGTCACCATATTGTACATTACATTTCCAGAAATTATTCCCAAGAGTATTTTTAATTCAAATTTATGTACTCTACCCTTGTAATACTTAGAGATAGGCCAGAACAAACCAGTAAAGATAAAAAACAGAGGTAGTAGATAGAAGCAACATGGTATCTGGCCAACTTACATATAACAAGAGAATTTATGGCAATTCATCTGGGGCTGGGTGAGTTGTTTAAAATAGCTCTGTAATTCATTCATTATAGTATTCTCTCCCAATCCTGCTGAGGATCAGCAGCCTTGAGGACTTGTAACCTTTCCAAAAAGCATATAAAAATGTGCTCACAGGGATGGATCTAGCATCATTACAGTTATTAACTGAATGGACACTTATTGAGCCACGTGCCATATTCTAGCCTCCTGGGCAGGGTATTGAAGATAAAGTGATAAAGACCAAGACTCAGCTTTCAAGGAATTCATCATCTATTGTGAGAAAACAGAGTAAACTAATCACTGAAAAATAACCAGTGACAGGGTGATAACATGACATCACAGGGAGAGGACAGAAACCAACGGAGCAGCACAGCTTACCGGAGTCACCGCCTTTACTTGGCTGGTAGTAACTGGTGTCGCCACACCACTATCTGTAATCACAAACTGACCTGGGGGAAGTGTCATCATTTGAATCTCAGATGCTGAAAAACAGGAAATTCCACACTTCAGTTGTCTCAGATTTAAATACAAGTTCTAGAAACAAATACCTAACACCTACAGCCTCGTTCCCACTGAGGCGTTTCCCAGGGAGTTGCTGTGAGTCCCACAGTGATGTGATCTCTCCATCTCTGATGAGAATTTTTTTTTTTTTTTTTTTTTGAGACAGAGCCTCAAGCTGTCACCCTGGATAGAGTGCTATGGCATCACAGCTCACAGCAACCTCCAATTCCTGGGCTCAAGCGAGTCTCCTGCCTCTACCTCCCAAGTAGCTGGGACTACAGGCACCCGCCACAACACCCGGCCATTTTTTGGTTGCAGCCGTCATTGTTGTTTGGCGGGCCCAGGCTGGATTCGAACCCACCAGCTCAGGTGTACGTGGCTGGCGCCTTAGCCTGTTGAGCCACAGACGCCGAGCCTCTGATGAGAATTTTTTGATAATGAAAGCATCTCTGGCATTTTTTCCTAATAAAAAGTTTCAGTTCCACAATCTTTTCTCTGGGTTAGAATGTTAACTCATATTCCATCATTACTACAGGTATGTTCATCACTCCACTTTCTTTCCCAGGAATTAGACTGGGTAGAAAGGTCAGTCTATTTAGCTGTACTCTATCAGTATTTACTATGAGTAAAAGACTTTCCCTGACTGGAAACTAGACTCAGCCTTCATTGTGACCACCAAGGTTTGGAACCAACTACTCATGTACCTGTTTCCTCCATTAGATGTGATCTCTTTGAACCAAAGGCTATCTTTTTTTTTTTTTTTTTTAGAGACAGAGTCTCACTTTATCACCCTCAGTAGAATGCCGTGGAGTCATAGCTCACAGCAACCTCCACCTCTGTGGCTTAGGCGATTCTCCTGCCTCAGCTTCCCGAGTAGCTGGGACCACAGGCGCCCACCACAACGCCCCACTATTTTTTGTTGCAGTTTGGCCGGGGCCGGATTTGAACCTGCCACCCTTGGCATATGGGGCCGGCGCCCTACTCACTGAGCAACAGGCACCGCCCACCAAAGGTTGTCTTCAGGGAAGACAGCACAGTGGGGTGAGGTTCAGAGTATAAACTCTGGAGCTAGAGAGTTCCAACCCCCCACTTAGTAGCTACATCTCTTGAACAAGTTAGTGTGTCGAAATTGCCTTATCTGTAAAATACAAAAAAACTGTACTTATCTCATAGATGGTTATGAATACTGAATATGATGCATATGGCTTAGAATCATTCCGGGCATACAGTGAGAGTTTAATGAAAGCTGGCTAACATTATTATTGTGTAGTGGTCCTGATATTCATGTCAATGTTAATCTTGGTACAGTCAGAGTCTAGTACGGTGATGGATATATGGGCGTTCAGTATCTATTGGTAGAAGTGGGGAGAGAAGGGGTCAATCCACACCTACTAGGTGCAGCGCACACCATCTGGTGAAGGACAGACACACCTACAACTTTGACTCAATCTGCACAAAACAAAATACGTCAGCAAAACGTGTACCCCTTAATACTCTGAAATTTAAAACATATATAGGCGGAAGGGATGAATCATTACCGTCAACATATCCTACATCCATCTACTGTACTATTTAAATCACCTACCTATCCTTCCTCCGGCAATATACCTAACATTTTAGGAAATGTACTGCCTTGAGCTTTGTCAGGAAACTATTTCAGCACATGCACTAGAAAATGGCCCATTGAGACTTTTATCATAAAACTGATAAAATCATGACACATGGCTGGAGACCCCTCACTCGTGACTGAGACAGCATCGCCCCCTTTCTCCCTGTTCTTACTCACAGTAGCCCCGGAAGGAATTCCAAGCGCTGGGCAGGTACGAGTGCTGCACGGAGGAGCTCTGCGGCTGCAGGGCCTGCCCCTGTGCGGAAGAACCGCCCTGCATGTGGGAGGGGCTCAGGCCCTGCTGGGACGGCTGGACAGAGGGGCTCAAGGGCTGCCCAGCTACCTAGGGAGGAAGAGAAAGCAAGAGCTGAGAATTGTGAAATTCTAATGTAGTTAAGACTCACGAACAACTCAAGAAACTAAGTCAGACTAGTATGGATTATGACACTGAAAGGGTCACTACTATGATTAAAGTAATTTCCATCAACCCGCACTGGATGATCCAGCCAGGTGGTGGAGCTCTGCAGAGGTACATACATACATTCAGCCACGGGTGAAAAGGCTGAAGCTCCCAGCCTGCCATGCCAGGCCCTCTAAAATCCAGCTCCAAACTACCTTTCTGACTTTCTTTCCAAACATCATTTCCTATTAGTGATCTAAACGGAGTAACTCAGTTCTCTATAAACAAACCGCAATTTCCCATCTGAGTCTTCACTCACAATGAGCTGTGGAGATAACGCCTTCCCCCAACCCCATGTCAAAATACTACCCCTCTTTCAAGACCTAATTCAAAGACCACTTCTACAAAAATTCCCTGCTGAACAGGATCTGTCCTTCTCTGAACTCCCATAACTTATCTACATACCTCAATAACACACTCAATCATATAAACACAGTAATATATCACAACACACAGTAATACTCCACACAGCCACTCTTCCAAATCAAAGAAGTTGGCAAGTACATCCCGGATGGGAAGCAAAGGCCAGTGTCATTGCACAGGGCTCCCTGTAGACTGGTGAAGCTGGTAATGGAAGAGTGTCTACAGGAGTATAAAACTGGAGGCAGGGGAAGACTCTTCAATTAAGGCCCCCAAATAACATCTCAATAGTTGAGGAAACTGGGTCCCAAAGATAGTGATTTCTCACTTCTCAATGATGACCATAATTGTCATGGTCCCTGAGGCCTTCTCAACTTCTGAATAGTCCATGGAGAAAGGTACCTGGGATGACGGGGGTGCTGAGGCGCTGGCCTCGCTGACCTGGATGTGCTGCACCTGGATGGCGTGTTGGGTGTAGGCCTGAGGGTCGTGGAGCTGCCCAACATCCACAGTGGACTGCTGAGACTGGTGTGGGGAAGTGGCCTGGAGGGAGGAAAAACAGACCCAGAAACCAAACACATATTGATTGAGGTAAAGAAAATTCTTCCAGAGAAAAAGTTCAGTTAAAAACAATACCCCAAAAAACAAAAACAAACAAACAAAAAACCACAAATATCCCAGCAGAAACAAAGGGAGAACAGGAACTTCAGACCCATGCTGCTCCCAGGCAGCCCACACTGCAGTCCGGAGGAGAGGAAAACACAGTGGGGAGAATTCCGCCCCTCGGTGTCACAAACTGCTAATGCCTTGAACTTCTGGAAGAAGGAGAGGAGGGAATATTGCTCTTGACAACAAGCTGGATGAGAAGTTGGCAGGAATCAAATGAAATTTAATGACTTACCTTTTATTGGTTACAAGAAATCAAAGAAGAGAATCTGCTTTTAGTTTGTCACTATTAACCCACTAGCAGAGCAGTATCTAACCTTTTGTGTCTCTTAAGATATCTTTGAAAATCTAGCTAAAGGACAGGCCCTTTGTTCAGAACAATGTACATATACATCATGTTTTACAGCCCATTTCATGGGTTTCATAAATTCCTCCAAAAGCCCAAAGTTAACCCTCTTAAAAAAAGGGGGGGGAGGGGAAATAACAGTTAATGACAGTAGCAACTTCAAATTTTCTGCTCCTGTGTTAGTTTTAAATTTTCGGAGACCAAATGATTTAACAGCAACAAGTTTGTTCATTTGTACTTTGCGTACACTTCTCCTTAGCGTAAGTAAATGAAACATCACTTCCAGGAGGATTCCTTTGTTTAGCCCCTTAATTAGTAAGAATGAGTTATTCATTATCTGATAGAAGGAACACAGCTTTATACCTCCATGCTAAAAAGGTACTGATCAATATTCAGGATTGAATCAAAAGCATTCTTTACAACCTCTCACTGGTATATGTGTGTCAGTAATTCAATGCCCAGGTATGGATTTATCAAACTGGCTCATTATCAATAGCCAACCTGAGAGCCGAAGGATAAGGATTCAGAAGAGGCTCAGAAAGAGGTGTCACCAGCACTGTCCTGCAACAGCACAGAAGGGGACTTTTTTTTGAGCCAAGGTTTCACTATGTCACCCAGGCAAGAGTGCAGTGGTGTGGTGACAGTTCACTGCAGCCTCAAACTCATAGCTTTAGCAATCCTTCTGCCTCAGCCTCCTGAGTAGCTGAACTATAGGCATGCAACACAATGCCTGGTTAATTTTTTTCATTTTTTTGTAGAGATGGGGTCTATGTTGCACACGCTTGTCTTGAACTCCTAGCCTCAAATGATCCTCCTGCCTTGGCCTCCCAAACAAAATGCTGGGATTACAGGTGTGAGCCACTAAACCCCACCCAGACAGAAGTATCTTACACTGCTAAATCCAGGGGCCTCACCAGCATGGGGAGGGACAGGGTGGAGACACATTTTACAAATGCCCAAGCCTCAAAACGTCCATGCAGAAGTACATTCTGCAGAGCCCAGCTCCAGCTCTGAGAATGGGGTGGTTTGGGTTCCGGCTACCACACTGGCTAATGGCAACATGGCATTCCCAAAGGTAAACAGAAACAAATGCTATGCAGTACCGGAGCCACCTGCACCACTTGGAGCTGAATGTGCTGCGGCTGCTGCAGACCAGAGGCAGACTGCGACACGGGGATATACTGAATTCTCTGGAAGTCCCCTTGTGGCGTGCGGTAATCCGTTAAGGTCTGGGACAGTTCTGTCATTGCTTGGGTAAGCAGGTCTGTTGTCACCACGGTCTCTCCAGTAGCACTGTCTGTGGTTAAAACAGCTGGGGCAGCACTGATCACAGCGGTCGTCAAAGGTGTATGGATGGTGTTAGGGAGCTGCGCATACTCTGGATGTTTCTTTCGAATGTGTTGGACCATCTTAGTCTAAAAAATTAAGGCAAAACCCAAAATTAATTACCAGAATTAGTTATTTTCGATTTTCCTCCTATTCCCTCCAAAGGTTCCTAAGTTTTTGTTTTTTGGGTTTTTTTTTTTTTTTTTTGAGACAGAGTCTCGGTAGAGTGCTGTGGCGTCACAGCTCACAGCAACCTCCAACTCTATGGCTTAAGCAATTCTCTTGCCTCAGCCTTCCAAGTAGCTGGGACTACAGACACCCAGCACAACGCCTGGCTATTTTTTGTTGTTGCTGTCATTGTTGTTTGGTAGGCCCAGGCCAGGTTTGAACCCACCAGCCTAGGTGTATTGGGCCAGTGCCCTAACCACTGAGCTACAGGCACCAAGCCTGTAAGTTTTTATTTTGAGCCTTTAAAGAAAGATCAGAGCAACACTGATTCCATGGCTGCACTTTGCAAAATGGCACAATGTTGCAAAAAGGCAAAAGGAAGGCTGAAAGTACAAACTCCCCTGATCTGCACTGTCAGGCAAGGTCCAGATCCCAGCAGCATCCTCCGCCCCACAACAGGAATGACCCCTCGTCAGCTACCACCCAGTTCTTATGTAGCTTCCACAGCCTGAGCTCATCAACTGTGAGCTCAGGACATTCAACCTGAGGCCTCCACAGGCCAGGGGAGAAGGGAGGCAGCCACCTGCTCAGGCTAGCAGATGGGTCTAGCTCTGGGGAGGCCCACAGTGTTCTCTTCCCTTCTTTCACTATGAGCCCTGTTTATACACACTAGGATGACATCTCTTTCAACGCCCTTCAGTTCAGAAGGAGCCCCACAGGCCAGATGGATGAGAAGCCATCCACCCTTGAGTGATTCATTATGTAGTCCGTGGGACCTCCCATA
The DNA here is from genome assembly GCA_963574655.1 of Perodicticus potto. NCBI lineage: Eukaryota > Metazoa > Chordata > Mammalia > Primates > Lorisidae > Perodicticus > Perodicticus potto. The sequence goes on from CAUYRH010161675.1 coordinate 14,158, forward strand.
ATCAGAAAATTTCCTTACCTTGCTGCTGTACTGCTTTGAGCAGTGGGGGCAGCAGACGGGCGGGGTGGCAATGGTCCCTGTCAGCTGGGTGTGGGTGCTCAGCATGGGGTCCGGCTCTCCAGGACCAGCAGGGCGGAGTTTCCGAATGCTTGGTGGGAGCTCAGCTCCTGGGTGGTTCTTCAGAATATGGGCTTTACGCTTGCTGGCACTTTTATAAACCTGCAATTCAAATGCTTGGCCATAAGAGCAGTACATAGTTCTGCTTTCTTGCTTAAAGAAAACTATCTTAACAATTTCATCATAAGAAAGTGAGAAAAAAAAGGTATGCAGTCCAAAATAAAATGTAATAAATATCCTTTACCCTAAAGTTTAAAGACATACAGACATAGAAAGATAATTTTTTTTTTTTTTTGAGATAGAGTCTCAAGCTATTACGCTAGGTAGAATGCCATGGCGTCATAGCTCACAGCAACCTTCAACTCAGGCTCAAGTGATCCTCCTGCCTCAATTTTTCCTATTTTTAGTAGAGACAGGGTCTCGCTTTTGCTCAGGCTGGTCTCCAACTTGTGAGCTCAAGGAATCCACCTGCCTCAGCCTCCCAGAATGCTAGTGATAGAATTACAGGCAGGAGCCATCACCACACCTGGCTTTTTTTTTTTTTTTTCTGGAGACAGAGCCCAACTCTGTTGCCCAGGCTAGAGTGCCAGGGTGTCAGCCTAGCTCACAGCAACCTCAAACTCCCAGGTCAAGTGGTCCTCTTGCCTCAGCCTCCTGTGTAGCTACGACTACAGGTGCCTGCCACAACGCCCAACTTATTTTTCTATTTTGAATACAGATTGGGGGGTCTCCCTTTGCTCAGGCTGATGTCAAACTCCTGACTTCAAGTATCCCCCCCTCCACCCACCTCAGTCCCCCTGAGTGCTAGGAATACAGGTGTGAGCCATGGTGCCTGACCAAGAGAATTGTTTTTAAGACAGTTTATCCTGCAGGCTGTCTGTGAAAGCCCTCAAGTGTATGTAGCTGACTACTAAGAGCTAAAGACTCTTCCAAATGGTAATTTCAATAGCAACTATTCCCTCCAGAGAGGAAAACTATGTTTAAAAAACGCTTCTTACTTTAAGGTGACATATGTACATTATATAACAAAACAATATTATAACAAAATAATAAACATATATTTTTTCCTTTTTGCAACTGCACAAAAATAATGGAATACAGTAGTAGAGTACTCTACCACCAAAAAAAAAAAAGCTTTTCATAACTCTTTGATCTTCTAGAAACTCAAAGTCTACCATTTATTTTAACAAGTAATATAATAAACACTCTCGGCTCGGCGCCTGTGGCTCAACAGGCTAAGGCGCCAGCCACATACACCTGAGCTGGCGGGTTCGAATCCAGCCCAGCCCGCCAAACAACGATAATGGCTGCAACCAAAAAAATAGCCCAGCGTTGTGGCGGGCTCCTGTAGTCCCAGCTACTTGGGAGGTGGAGGCAAGAGACTCGCTTAAGCCCAGGAATTGGAGGTTGCTGTGAGCTGTGATGCCACAGCACTCTATCCAGTGTGACAGCTTGAGGGTCTGTCTCAAAAAAAAAAAAAAAAAAGAAATACACAGCATCAGTTACAGAGCCTGCTGCATATAGTATCTGACTAGTTATTATTATTACTATTATTATTAAAGAAATTTAACCTGTAATCACAAACTCTTTCACAAAGAATACTTGAGACCCTAGAAGACTTCCTTGCTGGT
>CAUYRH010161681.1:0-11463 GCA_963574655.1 Perodicticus potto
AGGTGTGATCCCACCAATTGCCCTCCCTCCACCCATCCTCCCCCCTCCCCTCCCCTCCCTTTCCCTTTTCCCTGTATTCTTGTGCTATAATTGGGTTTTAGCCTTCATATGAAAGCTATAAATTAGCTCTATATTAGAGCTTCACTGAACGCGCCCGATCTCATCTGATCTCGGAAGCTAAGCAGGGTCGGGCCTGGTTAGTACTTGGATGGGAGAACAGTACCTATTATTATGTTATTTCTGCCCTTGATGAAGATAACTTGTCTTTTATTTCATAGACTTTCAGATTGGAAAGACTCATACCTTAGGAAATGAATCCATGTAGCCTTGCATTTGCTTTGACCTGATTAAAATGAAGAAATCTTGTACCTCCAAACCTCAGCCTGATGCCCTGACTGGTTAAAACTCTTGGGAAATGTTGGGAAAGATTGAGTGAATTTACATGTGTGAGGAATATAAATGGTATTTAGCCAGAGAATGTACTGTGACTATTTTAAAAAATGGTTTCACATTCTTTGATGGTCATTTTATAGAGAGACAGGATCTATTTCCTCTCCTCTTTAATTCAGTGGGCTTATGATGTAGACCAGCAGCATTCAGTAAAAGCAATCTTATATTATTTCTAAGGCTAATTCTTAAGGGGCAATACAACTTCCTCGTGGTTATCTTGAGACATTCACTCTGTGATAAGGTAGCTGTCATGTAAGAAGTTCTATCACCCTTAGGCCATTATGCTGAAGCCATCATATGTCAGTCCAAACTAAGCATAGCTTCCATACTCTTCCAAAATGCAAGATATATGAGTGAAGTCATCTTGATTCCTCTAGACTACTTCATCCTTTAACTGAATACCACTAAGTGACCTTAGTTGATGTCACATGGAGCAAAGAATCATCCAATTGAATCCTGACTAAAATCCTGACCTACAGAATTCAAAAGACATAATGAAAGTCACAATTTTTTGCCATTAATTTTTGATATAGTTGAAACAATACTAACTGAAACATATAATTTTATTGTTACTCAATCAAAATAAAAATGTTTGAATATATATAAAAAACAAAAAACGTGATACCCAGGATCGATATTCATTTTGAAATGCCTCTTGCTGTGGTTAACAGACAGTTGACATCCTTGATACCTATATTATTGCGTGAAGCCAAAAGTCTTTCCAGAGATGGTCTTTGGCCAGGGCACATATTTGAGCTGTGATGTACAGGATGTCCCAAAAGTAGACCCTAAAGTTGTCATACACAGGGAAAAATGGAAAATCATAGCTAAATATACCTTTATTTATAAAATTCTATAAAATGTTTGAAAAATGTTCTCTATGTGTTGGCCACCTCTTTGTAAAATTTTATAATGAGTATTTTGTAAATAAAAGTACAGGTAGCTACAATTTCCCATTTTACCTATGGATGGTAGCTTTAGGGGTGACTTGTGGGACATCCTGTAGAATACCACAAAATATTCCTAGTGCCAAGATATGTCCAAAAAGATCTGCTTTTGTGTCTGTAGTTTCTTTTGTCTGAGTCATTGCTTTGGTATAAAGCATCCTCTATATAAGAGGCCTAGAGCAATGAAGAGACTATTGCCAATGGGATGTGGGCCCATTATTACGTATTGACCACCCAGGGAAAATATTGATATAAGATGCTTTTTCATTTGGAAAGCAGAGAGAAAGGCCCTGGAGAAAGTTGCCTAAAATAAAAATGTTGATGAATGAGAAGAATCATAAATACCAAAAATAGAGGAAAAGTAATTGGGGAAGCCAGCCAGAGGTGCTGATTTTGGGAGATGGTTCTTTGCAGTTAGGAACAACCAAAGAATACTGGGTGCTTAAGTGGTTTGTAAAAAGCAAGATTAACTTATTATTATGTCTGAAGAACAACCTTACACAGAATTATTTTGTTCCCTTTGGAAGTTTTGAGCGTCATTGCCTTAATAATAGTATTCTCTTAATATTCCTATGGTACCTCACAAGTTTATAAAACATATTTCCATGCTGAGAAGGAACTAAATATTATTGTACCATTATATTTTTTACATGATTAAAGTGACTTGCCTTAAATCACACACTATCCTCAAACTTCATGACTATTGAGTGTTTCTACTACAATAATTTCCAGACTCAATGATATTTCTTTTTTGTCCACGTCAATGTGCTTTCATATAGAAAGCATACAAAGGAAAATACTCTGTGTCTAGTCATTGCTAATGAATTTTTTTTCTCTCTGGCAATTCAAACTGAAGCATTAATTGTCTTTGTCATTTTATGTTGCTTATAAAAGAATAATGAAACTAGATAATTTGTTTTAAAAAGGATTTTTTTGTTAGCATTATGGAGGCTAAGAAGTTCAAGGTCAAAGTGCTGTATCTGGTGAGGACCTTTTTGATGCTGGAGATACTCTGCAGAGTCCTGAGGCAGAAGAGGATGTCATATGGCAAGGAGGCTGAGTATTCTAGGGCAGGTTTATCTTTCTCCTCTTTTAAAGGCATCTGTCCCACTCCCATGATAACCCATTATCATTAATTTATTAATCAATGATTGGATTAATCTATTCAGGAAAACAGAGCCTTCATGACCCAATCTCTTTTTAAAAGCCCCATATCTCAGTACTGCCATATTAGGGATTAAATTTCAACATGAGTTGTGGAGAGGACAAATATTTAAGCCACAGCATTTATTACATTTCATTATAACAAACTACAAATGATTTTCCAGATTTAATTTAGAGCTAGGAATGCAGAGATGTTGAAGGATTACATTCAAACCTTTTACCAGGAATTCACTTTTATATCCTGATGGTAGCCTATCTGTTAGAGGAAGTAAGATTTAGAATGTAGATCAAATGACCATTAGATAACTTGGTCCAGCATCGGGATACAGTTTGAGGTACAATGAGTGAGAAGCAGTATGGAACTGGAATATATGCTTCCCCATGAGGAAAGAATCCTTATTTATAAGTTTCTTTCATTTTGACTTGCTGTGTAGTTTGGGCAAGTGATTCTTTAAGTTTCACTTGCCTCATCAGAAAGGTGTACATTTATTTTAGCTGGTTAAGATGATGTCTTGAGATCCCTTCCCAATTTATGATCTAACATTATAATCTTTCCTCTTTGGTTTCCTTTTTCCCTCTATAGACCTTTCCATCTAAACCCTATTGTAATTGATTTTTATTTTGGCCTTCAGGGTAATGAGTGTCACTGAAGTTCTAATTCCTTTTTCTTTATAACTGACTCTCTCGAGGACAATAGGACTGTGGAGTGAGACTACTATTACAGGACTTGGTTCAATCCGCCCACTTCCTTGGTGACACTAAGTTTCAGGCTGGCTTGAATAGTAGAATTGCAAGAGAAGATCTTTGGGTCAAGAAAAAATAAATCTAATCCCTGTCTTCATTTTATTCCTAAATCACTTGCATTTAAAATCCATGAAGCATTTTCTTTTTGAATTTAAATTTTTCTCCTCCAGTGTTCAGGTTCAATAAAACTTAATTGAATTTATTCTCATTGTGTCACATAATTTGCATTTATCAAGGCTGGATATTTGTTATGATTCCTAATTACATTATAAATTTTTGTGATCATCACAATAGAAATAACAATAGTATTATATAATACAAAAGAGTGGACCTATACTATAGTGGAAAAAGATAATATGGAGTAAAATATATTCATAATCCAAGAAAATGGAACTTGCTCACAGCAAACATTAATTATGGGAACAACCATTTGAGCAACATCACTTATTTCAGGGACAGGAAATAACTGAATCTCATGCTAGTACTGTTTTACAAATCAAATGTTATTTGTTTCGAGTCATAAGAGGATATGTGACTTTTAAATCGAATTATTTTTTAAACTTAATTTTCTTTAAATTTTATAAGTCAAAATCATGAATAACTTTACATTAGTAGATTTTTGAATATATTTCTATAGCTAACATAAAGTCACCTCAAATCCCAGATGAAGTTTTCAAATTGGAGTTACTATGCATGCTCTATCTGGTATAAAGAAGCAACCAATCCATGTTTGTTCTTTCATTTATTCAGAAAAAAAAAAAATATATATATATATATCTTTTTTAGAGACAGAGTCTCATTATGTCTCCCTTAGTAGAGTGCCATGGGGTTACAGCTCAGAGCAACCTCACACTCTTGGGCTTCAGCTATTCTCTTGCCTCAGCTTCCAAGTAGCTGGGACTACAGGCACCCGCCACAACGCACATCTATTTTTGTTGTTGTTGTTGTGTTTGTTGTTTAGCAGGCCCTGGCCAAGTTCGAACCCACCAGCCCTGGTGTATGTGGCTGGTGCCATAATCACTGAGCTTCGGGCACTCAGCCTATTCAGAAAGTATTTTTAAATCACTTTCTTTGGGGCAAGCACTGTACTAAATACTGGAGATATCACAGTAAATAAGACCAGTGTGGTTTCTACCCTCATGGATTTAAAGTCTACTAGGAAGACAGCCATGGAACAAGTAATTGCAAGTATTTTGGAATTACTAAGAACAAGTTCAAGATGAAGTTTAAGATTAGGTGACACATGAGCTGTGTGTCCTCAAATAAGATATCTCCTCAGAACCTCAGGGTGTTTTTTTTTTTTTTTTTCCATTTCTAAAAAAGAAATAACAAGTACTGCCTCACAGAATTGTTCTGATAATAAAATGAGATATTTGATAGAAAAATGTTATTTAAAATGTAAAGTACTCCACATAAATTTGCTGCTATTTTTGTTGTTTACATGAATTCATTTGTTTGAGAAGTTGGTAGTCATCTTTAAGAAATTTGGATTCAGAGTCTTCTTGTTTCTTCTGGTCATTTATTTTCACCTTTGTTATTCTTCATGCTTTTTTTTTTTCTTGTTTCACTCCATGCTCTTCCTGCCCTTTTTCAAAGGTTTCTCAGCTAAGTTGGAAGTAAGAGTTTCAAGGCATTACTAATCTGACTACCTGTTAACATGTTCCATGAGTGCCTACTTCATGTATGTCTCATGTCTTAATTGATTTATTCTATAAGCTTAGTAGGTAACAATTATTTCTCAAGACTGTGTTATTGCCATTCTTTCAAGTAGTATAGTTGGTCCCACGTCTATTTCATCTGGGCTTTTGGATGTTGGTTAAAGTTCTTTGAATCAAAACTCAAAGAACTCTTACCTTTCCTTCTTGGAATATAGTATCTTGTAGTATATTGTTAATTCTAATGGAAGTAAACCTGAAATAGAGCCAACCTTTTGTAGTACAATGAAAGGACTACTGTTAAAGTTTGCTTCCATTTCAAAATATCACTGTGATTTTTCTTACCAATAACTGTGCATTCCCTAGTGTTAGTTTATGAGTAGAGCCAAGGAATTGAAGATAAGAGTTCACGGAAAATTCTTTTTAGAGAAAGTGGATTTACTCTAGATCTCAAAGCTAAAAAGAATTGTCTTGTTTAATGATAAATAGGGTACCATATAAAGTTTCTGAAAGATAGAATAATTTCATGAAAAAGAGAGGTCTAAGACAGGTTACTGACACAGTGTCATCCAGGATATTCTGCATTTGAGGAGAGGGGTGGGGCTAGTGCCAAAGAAGCATGATGAAATGAAAAAGAACTTGAATGAGAGTTATGAAATTTGACTTCTACTTTTGATGACTTTCATTATTATTAGCTTTGAGACCTTGGACCCTTATTCCATTTGAATTCATATTTCTTAATTGCTAAATAAAAAATGGACAGTGGAAGTTGCACTAAATTATCCCTTCCATGAAATAATAAAAACAAAAGCATATGGAAGGTTATTGCAATAATCTGATAATTATTTGAAGACTAGGTGCAGCGGAAATGCAGCAAAAGGAATAAGCTTCAAAGAACAGCATCTTGTAGGAATTAGTGTTAGAACCAAATGAATAACTGTGGGTGAAAGATAGATGAGAAGGAGGAGTTAAAGCTATCTTAAAAGTGTCAATTTGAACTAAGTAATTGACAATAGCAGAGAAAGGGGCATAAAGAGAAAGCTATGTTAGTTAAAGAGGATGAGTTGTCAGTGAAGTGGGAGGACAGTCAAGATAATACAATACTCTGATGCGACATGAAAATTCTTAGAAGACAGTGGACAACTATGTTAATGTTATTGCGTACTGAAAAGAGCTTAGAAGAAAAGATTTAGCATTTAGAAGGTAAGTTGACTACTAACAGTAGATTAGTGGTATCAAGAATATGCGAACACACGTACACATACATGTACCAGGTATTTTCTTCTTTATTATGTCCAGTATTATCTCTGAACAAATGGAGGACTTCAAGGCCTCATGATCCATGTAGGAGGTCTGTGGTATACCTTTCAATTTTGCACATATACTGGCTGGGAAACAGCAATACCATGAAGGTCAGAGTCTTTGAGGCAAAGTTCAAATAGAAGGACCTCCTATGATCCCTCACCTTCACCCTCTATCTTATGGTCTGAATACATTTTAGTTCACAGTTAGAGAGAAACTATGCTTTCTTCTTGCTTGATTTTTCTGTATACATAGAAATACAAGGGATGCTTGGTAATTACCTGCTTTTTATCCCCTTTTCCCCTGTCATGTTTAATTTCACAATCATTTTCTTGTAAATGAGGTTGGATAGAGCTGATACATGTTGTGACTCATCTGTCACAGCATATTGAAAGTAACTCACAATTGTGTACAGATTGTATAACACCTTTAGATGAATCTTATTTCCTTCCCTTAGATGGTGCTAATAGAGTATGAAAGGAAAACATGATTACATACGATGATTATTATGGTATTGTGTAAAGGCCTGGAGTCACTTGAAAGGTTTGGCATTAAAAATAAATGTCTTCTCTGAGAAGTCCATAATACTGTCACAGAGATGACAACCTATTTCTTTTATCAGCTAGAGTCCCAAGACATTTACCTTTTTCATCTTCTTCTTCCTTATCCTACAGACTTTTCAAAATCTCTCAAGAAAACAATTGTAGTGCAAGTGAATAAGGAGAAACCTTATCTAGTGCAAGTATTAGAAAACGTTAGTTTTTTTCTCAAATAAAAATAGTCTTATTATCTATTTGCACTGTGGCAGGAGTGTTAATAACAGTTGTGAAAGGGATAACATAAGCAGTCTTGGAAAACCATAGTTGAGACCTTTTTTGTGTTAAGGATATTGTATAATCAGTCTGACACTTTGGACACTAGAACCTTGACTGCAATTATCCAGTGGGGTTGAGCTGTCCCAAATAATTCTCAATAAAAATGCTGCAGTGCCTCTTTAATACACGAATTCATAATAGCTGGGGATTAGTAAATGAACACCATAGAACTGACAATCTACTAAATGATTAGGCATATGTGCATGCAATATACTGTAAATTATATGAGGCAGTATTTTAGTATTAATATCTAATTTTCCTGCACAATGAATTATTTTTGAAAGGCTTTAACCACTTGAAGGAAAGAATATTTCTATAGTCCTGTCTGATCCACATTTCTCTAATATGAGAGCTGTCCAGGTTTTTCTAACCCTTGTTAGAGTGCTTTTAGTTGTTTTTGCCTTATGCTGCTCTGCCCTGTAGGTGTGTTGTAGCAGGGTTCTTTATTTCAGTCTCTAATTACATACCTACTCAAAAATCATTTTTATTTTTAGTTTAGAATATTTACCAATTTTATTCCTAAAGAACTCCAGATTATCTCTGAAATGCCTGTCGTGCGTTACTTATTATATTGGGAATGATTTCTCAAGTTTCCACATATCCTGGTAGAGAAACTAACTTCCAGATTGGATGTAAGCAGTAATGCCTGAAGCTTGGATGCCATAAAATTTCTTTTTTAATACCACCAAATTTCCCCCTTGGCTACAGTAGTTTAGGATTTTATTTTTTTATACCTGCTGTGTTTTGGATTAATCTTGATATCAGTGACACATAAAACTAGACATGAGGTTTGCTTTGTTGAGTTATGACTCTAGATTGACAGGTAGACCTAGAGCTGAAAGAAAGGACAAGATATTATGAGAGATAATAAGTTTTCTACTTAGATATGTTCCTTAAATGTGTTTGCATTTATAATCCGAAATGAATTTAATATTAATATATTTTTAAAGATTTTTCTTTGACCAGTTTAGTAGTCACACTAGTTATTGCTTGGGTAAAGGATCAGGACTAGGTTAGAGAACATCTCTGTCACTAGAAGATGTTTACATGGACCATCACCTTTAAACCTAGAAAAAATGGAAGTCTAATTAATTACACTCCTCAATTAATTGGAATATTTAAGTGATACTTCAGTACCAAGAGGAAAGGATACCCAGAAACAATCCCACATCAAGAACTATTGAATGACTTATTCATTTATTTATCACTAGGCACCTATATATAGTGACAAAGGGAATAGTCGCTGCATTCTGGTGGAAATAGACAAATAGAAAAAGGAATTATTATAATGAAATGTCATTAAGTGTGGACATAAGCACAGAATATTATAGAATGTATAGGATAGACAATTGGGATATCAAGAAAGGATTCCTAAGGAGGTGACATATAAAGTTAATTTTATATCTTTTATATTTTCCTGGAGGGAGCTGGAACATATTCTTCTTAGTAAAGTATGTCAAGAATGGAAGAAAAATTATCCAATGTACTGAATACTACTATGAAACCAATATATAATCACCTACACATTCATATGAATAAATGATAAGACATAACTGTAGTCCAAAATGAAGGAGTGAAGAGAAGGGGGGGAGGTTTGGAGGAGGGAGAGTATATGTTGAGACCTCACCTAATGTGCACAATTGCAATGGTACATTTTGTAAGAAGTATTCAGAGTAGAGTATAAATGTCTTTCCACAACAATTAAGTGAGGTGATGGTTATGCTAATCAGTTTGATGTAAGCATTCCACAATGTATATCAAATCAGCATCTTGTACCCAATAAATGCATTAATGTACGCAGTTGTTACTTAATAAAAAAAGATGATAACTAAAGGATGTATAAAAATTAGAAGACATGGTTAAAAAATAAAAATAAAGTTAATTTCAAAGGATTAATAACAGTAGGCCTAGTGAAGTGGTAGAAAAAGGACAAAGGGCAATGCAGGAAAAAGGAGAATCACGAGAAAAGGTGGTATGCAGTAAAAACTATAATTAGTTCAGTATGGCTGTAGCACATGGTATGACACTGAACATGGTAGAAAAACTGGACTGGTAGGCAGAAAACAGATCATTAAGGAACTTGTATATCTGGTTAAAGCATGTAGACTGTACCTTGAAGGCAATGGAGATCATTAAAGAGTTTTCTGAAGCAAAATATCATGGCTGTATTTGCAATTTAGAGGGAGACTTCTGAAGCAGTGTGGAAGCTGCTTTAGAGACAGGAGACAGGAATGATTAGTAGGCTGATTTGCAGTAGGTTGTATTATACCAGGTGAGCAATGAGAAGGTGGTAGTGGGAATGGAAAGGAGAGGGAAGATATCGAAATAGTGAGAAAGATTTATGAGGTAAGTGGAAAGGACACAGTGAATTTTTAGAGTTGGTAATTGAGGGAGAGAAGGGTAGATATCTAAGATGTCTCACAAATAGAGATGTTGAAAATAAGATAACTAGCTGGCCAGTGTATGAGTAAGATGACACATTGACTTTTTTACAGGATGGAAATACTCAGGTGAAAAGCACATTTCTCAAGGGCTTGGACTTTGGCTAATGGCATTAAGAATGATGATTGTAAGATATTTGCACCATCCTTGCTCAGCAGAGAGGTTCAAGTACGTTTGCTAGACCAGATTGATTTTAAAAAGTCCCAGATTAAACTTCAGCTACACAGCAATTTAATTAACCTGAACCCACCATTCCCTAAGTATCTCTCCTATTGAGGCTTTATTGTACTTCTGAGAAGATAAATCTATCTTTTGTCAGATATTCTATGATATTACTGTTGCTTTGGCCCTTTTCTTATTTTTAAAATGCATCACGTTTCCCTAATCACTGCCAAGGAGACGAAGAGCAAAACTCCATTTTACAATTGAACAAATTCTCTTTAGTTTGATTTTTACATTCTCTGTTACCCCTAGAGTGGATTTGTTATTTTTTCCTTTACCCTTCACTCATATTCATTATTGATTTTTCCTGAAGGATGCCAAGGCAATTACTGCCTACCTCTTACTTCATTCTCCAGCACATGATTTCAAATGACTTCTTAGGGCCCTACAAAATCAAGTGTCATTTACCCCAATCACACAACTCAACAAATTTTCTCAGCTTCTCAAGATAAAAGTTTAATGTGTCACCTCATTTAACTGCTTCTGTGATTTTTTTTTTTTTTTTTTTGCTCTTCATCAAGTTCTATCCTTCCCTGTTCTTTCCTTAGAACTTTTTTTCACAATCCAGAAAGTAACTTAGTGCGTCATAGCTTGGGGGTAAACAAAATGTAAAGGGTGGGAAAAGTTTATATTAGTGGGATTTTCTAGTTACCTCTTGAGAGACTAGTGGAAACTTCTTTGTTTCTCTGCTTTTCACTGACAAGCTTTATTAGGATATCAGAATTATTTAATTCCAAATTGAATTGACCTTCTGTATTTCTTTAAATATAAAACTTGGTGTCATTATTCTGAGCTTTATTGATTGTTGTCAGTTAAACTTTAAATAATTTGTCATTGACCCTTGACTCCATTACTTACTAGTTTTGTGACCTAATCTTACGTCTCTTAATTTTCCAGAGCTCCCTGTTTCCTCAACTATAAAAAGATATACTCATGTTCTCTGCTTTTCTTTTTAGCTTGATGTAGTTTGCAATCAGTAAAGTATTTTATCAATTTCCAAACACTGTCCACATGTATTTCGCAGGTAGGGCATATATTTAGAAGGTATGAAAAAAAAAAGTGACCAGGTTTTGCTGGTCTTTTCTGAAAGATATAATGAATAATATATGGTGATATGGGAGAGTTTAAGGAGAAAACCAAACAAATTTATAGAAACTTAGATTTCATTTAATAAAAAAACAGGAAACATAAATTGAGTACTTTCTATATCTCAAACGTTGTTATCTATGCTTTAGATGAATTATTCTATCTGATAGTCACAGCGTTGAGTTAGATATTATTAAGAGAATATTACCCATGAGGAGACTTGTTCTGAGTCACCCAGATATAAGTGGAAGAGAGATTAGATTTAAATTTGTGTTTAATTAAACTTAATGATTTTAGCAACAATGTGATTGGGCCTCATAATTTTTATCTAAACTTTCTTCATTTTGATTTGTTAGTTTATCCTGCAACTATATTATAGCAGAACAATCTAAATTAATTGGGGTGCCAATTGTTACTGTGCTTAGGGGAAAGGATAAAAAGGTCTAGTAATGGCTCTTATATTTTAGAAAATGCCTTATTCCCTGATTTCTGTGTTAACCATAGGAACAATTTCACAAAGTTAAATACAAATACACAGATAGAATGCTCTTTTTTTATTTTTACATATACATGTGT
>CAUYRH010161683.1:0-17378 GCA_963574655.1 Perodicticus potto
TCTCTTGCCTCAGCCTCCCAGGTAGCTGGGACTACAGGCGCCCGCCACAGCACCCGGCTAGGAAACATCATTTTTAAATGAGAATTGTTAGCGAGGTGCAGTGGCTCAGACCCCAAATTCCCACACTTTGGGTGGCCAAGGAGGGAGGATTGTTTGAGGCCAGCCTGAGGAAGACAATAAAACTTCTTCTCTGAAAACATAAAATTAAAAAGTTAGCCAGGCATGGTGTTATGCACCTGTAGTTGTAGCTATTCAGGAAGCTGAGATGGGAGGATCATTTGAGCCAAGGTGTTCAAGGCTACAGTGAGCTACGTCACACCACTGCACTCTAGTCTGAACAACAATGTGAGACCCCCATCTCTAAAAACAATAAATAAAAATAAAATAGTAATACATTAAAAGCTTTCTCTGTGAGACTAGGAATAAGAAAAAGACACTACCCTATTCATCAGTGTACTTTTTACTTTTTCAGTAAAAGGACTGGAAAAGAAATGCACTGTCATTAATTATAGACATAACTGAGGATGTATAAAATTCAACCGAATTTATGTTATTAGAATAAGCAAGTTTTGCTAGGCACAAAAATCAACAGTAGAAACAGAACTGTGAATACTCATTCTATTTTACAGAAAAGGTATTGCCCAATAAAAAAAAGAAAAAAAGGACAGCGCCTGTGGCTCATCGAGTGGGGCGCTGGCCCCATTTACTGAAGGTGGCGGGTTCAAACCCAGCCTCGGCTGAACTGCAAAAAAAAGAAAAAAAAAATAGAATTGATTTTCATCTTATCAGCAAGGATTTATCCCAAAATGACATTTTAAAAAACACTATTTATAAAAGCATTAAGAACCATCACGTACTTAGGAATAAGTCTAACAAAAATAACATTTATTGTCTCTCAGGAGAAAACTATAAAATGCTGAGAGATATTAAAGAAGATATAGAGTAGATACATCACATTTGTGTACTGAAGACCTAATACTGTAAACATGCCAAATCTCCCAAATACCAAATTTTGCCATATATAATGCACTCCTGTGTATAATGTACACTCACATTTTTGGCCCAAACTTTCAGGAAAATGCCCCTTGGGAAAATGGCTGGCTCTCAATAGAGATATACAAATCTGGGAAGGGCCAATGCTCCCCCTGGTAAACGTGCAGTGGGGAACCCTCCTGTAGCCACTTACTCTGTGAAGGCTTGCCTTTTCCCTTTTTCCTGGAAGTCCTTCCCTCCTTGTCACGTTGATGGCCATGGCTGAGATGGCCACACACATTGCCAGTGGGGTGGGAAGATTCTAAGGCTGCTCAGCCTGTGGGCTGCCAAACAGGTTCCTGGGGCCTGCACAGGGGTTCCTGGCTCCTCTGCCCAGCTGGATCTTAGGCCTTTGCCCTCACACTGCACAGTTGCAGCCAGCCTCACCAGCCTCACCAATGCCCCTTCCCGATTGTGGCACTTGGCAGAGGCCATTCCAACCCACTTCTACCAGATCCTGGATCCTCCTGGACTAGAACTCCGTGTGCCCAGCAGGCCCAGATGGGAGGGTATGGCGGCCCCAGGAGACCCACTAGTCTCCCCCCTCCTGCTATACTACCTATGTATATATAGTGCACATTGTCTTTTTCCCCTCAAAAATTTGGGCAAAAAATTAAGTATACATAGTGAAATACAGTAGATCAGAAATTCAATGAAATCCCAATCAAAATTCCAAAGATATTTTTCTCAAGAGAATTACAAATTCTGGGAAAAGGTGATTCTAAAATTTATATCCAAATAGAAAGGGCTGACAAGATCCAAAGTAGAAGGACTTGTTCTGCCAGGTAACAAGACTTCTAGCAAAGCAATAATAAGAATGGCACTGATGGCCTGGCACCTGTGGCTCAACGGGCTAAGGTGCCAGCCACGTACACCTAAGCTGGCGGGTTCGAATCCTCCTGGGCCCGCCAAACAATGGTGGCTGCAACCAAAAATGACCAGGCGCTGTGGCGGGTGCCTGTAGTCCCAGCTACTTGGGAAGCAGAGGCAGGAGACGCACTTGAGCCCAGGAATTGGAGGTTGCTGTGAGCTGTGATGCCACAGCACTCTACCCAGGGTGACAGCTTGAGACTCTGTTTCAAAAAAAAAAAAAAAGAATGGCACTGATGCAAAGACAGCAGAAATCAATAAATCAATGGGGGAAAAGCCAGACAACCTAGAAATGGACCTGTGTGTATAATGACGTGGCAGTGAGTTTACTTTACAACAAAAATGCTGGGTGCTAGGTGTGGTGCTTCTAATTCCAGCTTTCTGGGAGGCTAAGGCAAAAGCATTTATTAGGACAGGAATTCAAAATCAGCCTGGGCAACATAGCAAGACTTTGTCTCTACAAAAAATAATTTCAAAAATCAGCCAGACATGGTGGGACCTGTAGTCCCAGCTACTCAAGAGACTGAGATAGGAGGATCACCTGAGCCCAGGAGTTTGAGGTTGTAGTGAGCTGATTGCACCACTGCAATTCAGCCTAGGTGATAAAGACTCTGTCTCTTAAAATAAATCACCCTGTTATTTTTGTTTAGCAGCCCAGGGTCAGGTTCGAACCCACTGGCCCCGGAGCATGTGGCCAGTGCCCTAACCCCTGAGCAATGGGTGCCCCACCCTGTTATGAAAGCCAGGAAAGGACACAATGAAAAAAAACTACAGCCAGTGGTTCTCAACCTTCCTAATGCCACGGCCCACAGGTTGAAAAGTGCTGCTACAGACCAACATCCTTTCTGAACAGAGAAGCAGAAATCCTCAACAAAATAGTAGACATAATCCAAAAGTACATCAAAACAATAATTTACAATAATCAGGTAAGTTTCATCCCAAGAATTCAAAGATGGCTCAATATACAGAATCAATAAATGTGATTCACCACACAAGCAAAATTAAAAACAAAACCTATATGATTATCTTAATAGAGGCAGAAAAAACATGTGATAAAATCTAGTACTCCTACATGATAAAAACCCTTAAGAAACTAGGCACAGAAGGAACATACCTCAAAACAATAAAACCCACATACAACAAACCCACAGTCAACACCACAATGAACCAGGGAAAACTAAGAACAGGAACAAGACAAGGATGTCCACTTTCACCTCTTCTATTCAACACAGTACCAGAAGTCTAAGCCAGAGCAACCACGCAAGAGTAACAAATCAAGGGCATCCAAATCTGAACAAAGGACATCAAATTATCCTTGTTTGCCAATGATATGATCTTATATCTGGTAAACCCTTAAGACTCATCCAAAAGACTCCGAGAACTGATACATGAATTCAAAAAGGTCTCAGGTCACAAAATTAATGTACACAAATCAATAGAATTTCTATACACTAATAAGAGTAGCATTTCTATACACTAATAAGAGTCAAGCTGAGAATCCAATCAAGAATTAATACCATTTCTGACAGTGGCAAAAAATAAACTGTAATAGCTAGGAATATACTTAATCAAGGTAAAAGATCTCTATAAGGAGAACTACAAAACATTGATGAGAAATCATTGATAACACAAAGAAATAGAAAAACACCCCATAATTGTGGACTGGGAAAATCAATATTGTTAAAATGTCCATTCGACCTAAAGTGATTTTTAAATTCAATGCAATTCCTAACAAAATGCCAATGTCCTTTTTCACAGAATTAGAAAAAAACAATTCCAAATTTCACATGGAATTGAAAAAAAGTCCAAATAGCCATGGCAATACTAAGCAAACAACCAAATCTGGGCTGGCCAGAGTGGTTCACATCTGTAATGCCAGCACTTTTGGAGGCTGAAGCAGGAAGATCACTGGAGGCCAATAGTTTGAGACCAGCATGAGGAAAAACAAGCAAAAAATAGAGAAATGAGCTGGGTATGGCAGTATGCACCTGTAGTTTCAGCGACTTGGGAAGCTGAGGCAGGAGAATCACTTGAGCCCAGAATTTTGAGGTTGCACTGAGCAATGGCAAGTGAGATCTTGTCTCAAATAAATTAAATTAGATTAGATTAGTTTTTAAAAAATCAAATCTGGAGATATCACATTACCCAACTTTGAATTATACTACAAAAAGATAGGGGTGGCACCTGTAGCTCAAGGAGTAAGGGACCAGCCTCATATACCAGAGGTGGTGGGTTCAAACCCAGCCCTGGCCAAAAAACCAAAAAAAAAAAAAAAAAAGTATGGTACTGGTATAAAAAGAGACATACAGATCATTGGAACAGATTAGACAACCCTGAAAATAAAACCATACAGCTACAAATGATCTTCAACAAAGCAGACAAAAACTCACACTGGAGAAAAAACATACTATTTAATAACTGGTGCTAGGAAAAGTAAAGAGCCACATGTAGAAGAATGAAACTGTATCCCTGCCTTTCACCATATACAGAAATTAATTTAAGATGATTGAAAGCCTTAAATATAAGACCTGACACCACAAAAATTCCAGAAGAAAACTTAGGAAAAACTCTTCTGGACATTGGCCTATGGAAGGAATTTATGACTAAGACCCCAAAAGCAAATATGGTAAAACAAAAAATAAATAAACAGGACTTCATTAAGCCAAAAAGTTTCTACACACCAAAAGAAATAACCAAGAGTATATAGTCAATCCACAGAATGGGAAAAAAGTATTTGAAAATTATCCAACAAAGGACTAATATCTACTCAAACAAATTAGCAAGAAAAAAACCACCCCATTAAAAATGGGCAAAAGACACAAACAGATATTTTTCAAAAGAAGATATATACCAACAGCCAACAAATATGAAACATGCTCAATATTACTAATCACCAGAGAAATACAAATTTAAACTACAATGAGATACCACCTCAACCCTGTCAGAATAGCCATTATTAAAAGTCAAAAAACAGATATTGATGCAGATGTGGTAAAAAGGTTAACACTTATATACTGTTGGTAGGAATGTAAACTAGAACCTCCTCTATGGAAAACAATATGGAGCTTCCTCAAAGAAATGAAAAGAACTGAAGAAGAAGGGAAAAAGAAAGAAATGAAAAGAACTGAAAGTAGACCTAGTATTCCACCCAGCAATACCACTTTACCCAAAGGAAAAAAACGCATGCAATCCCAGACAAGCCCCCCAAAAAACAAAAAACAAACAAACAAAAACCCACAGAACAAAAATAAAGAAAAATTTAAAAAAGATACATGCACTGGCTCCGTGCCTGTGGCTCAACAGGCTAAGGCACCAGCCACATACACCTGAGCTGGCGGGTTCGAATCCAGCCCGGGCCCGCCAAACAATGGCGGCTGCAACCAAAAAATAGCCAGGCGTTGTGGCGGGCACCTGTAGTCCCAGCTACTTGGGAGGCGGAGGCAAGAGACTCGCTTGAGCCCAGGAATTGGAGGTTGCTGTGAGCTGTGATGCCATAGCGCTCTGTCCAGGGTGACAGCTTGAGGCTCTGTCTCAAAAAAAAAAAGATACATGCACTCATGTCTACTGCAGCACAATTTGCAATCACAAAGATGTGGAATCAACCCAAGTGCCCACCAGCTAATGAATGGATGGATATATATATATATATATATATATATAAATAAAAATCATGAAATATTACTCAGCCATTAAAAAACAAAATAGATGTCTTTTGCAATAACCTGGAAGGAATTAGAAGCCAATATCCTAAGTGAGGTATCTCAGGTATGGAAAAATAAATAGCATATTTACTCACTCAAAAGTGGGAGCTAAGTGACGAATATATCTGGTCATACAGAGTGGTATAATAGACTTTGCAGACTCAGAAGGGGTAAAGGTGGGAAAATGTGAGGGATCAAAAATTACCTATCAGGTACAATGTATACTATTCGGGTGATGGGTACACTAAAAGCCCTCACTGCACCACAATGTACTACAATTCATCCGTGTATCAAAAATGCATGTGTACCCTCTATATCTATTGAGATTTTAAAAAAATTATGCTTAGTTCAACTATCACTTGTAGAAGGTAAAACAAAGAGACCGCAAATGTCTAAGACCCCTAAAAATCTGGCTGCCATGCTGTAGCCTTTTACAGAAAATAACTTGCCAAAGGGAGTACTTTAAGAAAAAGGAAGACATGGGAACCTGGAAGACTGACCCAATCAAAAAGAGAGAGAATGGAATTTACAGAATGAAAGTGAAGCCTCAGCTTGGAAAGCAACACCCCTACACCAATTATGTAAAGCTCATAGCAACATCATCCATAACACCAAATACCCAGAAATAATGTCTGTGTTCAGGGCCGGGCACAGTGGCTCATGCCTGTAATCCTAGCACTGTGGGATGCCAAGGCAGGTGGACTACTTGAGCTCAAGAGTTCAAGACCGGCCTGAGCAAAAGCGAGACCCCATCTCTACTAAAATAGAAAAACTGAAGCAAGAGGATCGCTTGAGCCTGGAGTTGGAGGTTGCTGTGAGCTATGATGTCATTGAACTCTACCTAGGGCAACAGCTTGAGACTCTGTCTAAAAAAAGTAATAATAATAATAAATAATGTCTGTGTTCAACAGGGAAATGATCCAGACAAACTCTGTAAAACAACACAACAAAATATAACACTGAAAATGGGAAATGTAAAAATACACACACACAAAGATCATTTGAATTTTGAATGTCACCAGAATGTTCTGCAGGCATGTCCAACCTGCAGCCAAAGGGCCACATGCTGATTTTGTGAGGACTTTTTTTGTTTATCTTTGGTATTGGGTATCACCAAAAGCATGCAAGGACCTATTTTTTGCTAATCAGCTTTCGCTAATGTTTGTGCATTTAATATGTGGCCCAAGACAACTCTTAGTTTTTCAATGTTCGGCAGAAAAGAAAAAAAGCTGGACACCCCTGCATAGGATTTTTCCTAAAAATTATCTAAAGTCATCAGACTGAAAATACCCCTGCCCTTACAACCCCCCTACTGCCAACTACATACACACCTCAATTCTAACTTTCAAAACAGCATAAAAATATAAACATTTGTCCAACTTATTTTTTAATTTGGTATGAGAGCTTAGAAGACTAATGGTAAAAAAGAAAAGGGGGGCTGGGCGCAGCAGGTAGGTTGCCTGAGCTCACAGGTTTGAGACCAGCCTGACCAAGAGCAAGACCTCATCTCTAAAAATAGGCGGGCACTGTGGTGGGCGCCTATAGTCCCAGCTACTCGGGAGGCTAAGGCAAGAGGATTGCTTGAGGCCCAGAGTTTGATGTTGCTGTGAGCTATGACATTACAGCACTCTACCGAGGGCAACAAAAATGAGACTATCTCTCAAAAAAAAAAAAAAAAAAAAGAGAAAAAGAAAAAAGTAAAGGAATTTCCACTTTGAAACACCACTATACTCCTTCCTACCAATCTGTGAATAACATGATACTGAAGGAACACATAGAGGTTTCTTTGTTTTCAGATCTGATGTCTAACTCTTGGGTAAAAAAACCAGATTAATCTTGACTAAGGGAGAAAAACTGAGAAATACAATTGAAATATAAAATGAACAACCACAAAAGCACATGCAAAATACAAAGCAAAGATCACAAAATTTTTAGAAAAAGTGTTCAGATAATGGACAAAGTACATGTATCATTTGAATATTGTATACTAGGATCTAAATAATAGTAATAAGTTTTACAGACATCTTCAGGATTTCAAAGGTTTCATTTACTATGATTAAGCTATATTTAATACAGGTATAATAGATTTAGGAAAATTTTAAATTGCTTTTAAAAAATGAAGCACTAAAAATAGATAATATGGCTCCCCAAAATTCTAGAGTAATACGAATTGGCATTGTGCAATATTTGCTCAATTTTAATACTAAATAATCTTATTAAGAAAACCACTAATTCTAAAAGTGTAATGTGAACATAAACTCTAAATAAACAAAGATCTTGGCAATCAAAACACTTCAATAGTTTAAAATTAGGGAAACAGTTTAAAGTTGAAAAATATATTTTTGGAATAAAAACCATCTGTCTCAATAGAAGTCCTAAGCTGACTAATGTCAGTCTTCCCTGTGCTATTTAAAAGCACACATGACGGTGTTCTTACCTGGAATAAGATCTGCATAGGTCAAGCTAATATATAAGATACTGATAAGTATTTTATCAGCAAGTGGATCAAGAGCACTTCCCAAAGCTGATTTTTGATTGGCCCAGTTTCGAGCAATAAATCCATCCAACTGAAAATAGAAGTTGTTCGTTTTTTTATAAATATCATAACAGGAACAGAGTAGATATCTTGAAGCTTAAGAGATACCAGATTAACAACTATACTTTCATAAACGTTAACAAAATCTCTTCTGTTTTGTACCCCCCCAAATATTCTCATTCTTTCGCTGGCATACATTTTGTTTTTAAATTAGCAACTGGTCGGAAAATAATTTCACATTTCTATAAAACCTTTTTTTCCTCGTGGGCGTCCAGGTATTTTTTGATATTTTCACTTTGTAGGGAAGAACCTAGATACATATTTAGAGGAAAAGAACCAAAAAAACCTCACAGAGTGTAGCACTGACACAGCCTGGTTGAGGAACCCTGTCTTTTGAGCCTCAGACTAGTTTTGCCACAGCCAAAATACCCGCTTTTACTTGCAAGGACTACTCTTTAACTGTCAGACACTCAACTTCCACTACTCCTATCAACTTTTCCATAATCCAATTCTCTCTGTTATAACTAATTTACTTTGTTGAATACCACCGTTAATTCCATATCCTAAGTGTGTCTGCATTACCTGTATTTGACTAAAAAACTCAATCCTCAATCCTGGCCTAGTTAAAATTCTGACATTTAAATTACTTATTTTTACTACTTATTGTTATTAGAAATAAATTATATTTTAAATCTTTGGTCATACCTAATTGCTAGAAGGCAAATGGGTCCCTCAGGCTGGTTTTATTTGACCTACTAGAGCTTTAAAACGTTATAATTAGTTACCAACATTTAAATATTCAAAATTGTCACATAAAAAATACAGATCTCCAGCCTAGCTTCAGAAAGGGAGAGATCTGGCCACCTGGAAGCTACAACATGGACTGAAACCAAGTATGGCCTATCCAGCAAGTATTTTCTGGTTTACCCAAGTCCCTATCTGGCTTTTATCCATTTTATTTCTCTTCAAGCTTCAGTAAATGTTTGAATTTTCTATTCCTATTTCTAAGGAAAAGATAAAATTAACTTAGATATAATTAAATAGCGTACATTTTAAAGGATAGGTAAGTTGCCCATATATCAATTATTCTAATGAGATAGGGGAGATAGTTGTAGTAGTAAACAGTGGTTAACAACTTAGTCTTTGCAGCAGAAAAGAACTGGTTTAAGTCCTGGCTCTGCCACTTACTAGCTGTGTGACTCCGGACAAGTTATTAGGCCTCTCTTAAAGCCTAAGTTTCTTTATCTATAAAAACAGAGATAGCATTACCTACCTCAAAGGGCTGATTGTCTTTAGCACACAATGTGATTAATACTTGTTCAATGCTCAACACTTACTAATTCCTCAAAAAAAGCAGTTACTAGCTATTACTATCACAATGGCAAGAATATATTTTCTTCTTATGCATTCTAACAGAAAGTACCTAGAATGGGGAGCTGGGACCTTGTTAGTTCAGGTTTAGTTCAGTTTCTGATCTCAGGAAACTTGACTTCCACTTTTTTACCATCATCCTCACTATTCCTATAACCCACATGAGATTCCAAGGTCATCAACATCATCACTCCTTTGCAAACATCTGTCACTCCCTCACTCCACTCTCCTTCAACACTGCTTAAACACAACTGTCCATGTACTCCAGGCCTGTACCCAAACCGCTAAACACTCAAAAGAAAACACAAAATTGGGCTGACTGTTCTCATTTCAAATAGGTGACCACAAATCTCCTATGGGCACTGAATACTGCCTGGAAATCCTATACCTACCTACTACATTTATCTTCTCTTTCCACACCGTCTGCTCTCACCTCAGACCTATTCCATCCTTCTAGCCTATGACCATTTCTATTATTTTCCTGGAGAGAAAAGAAAACCATGGTCAGCAATTCCTTGTATTCTCATCACCAAATCCACCACATACCTGCATCCACTCTTCTCTCTGTCCTCCCTAAAGCTTGATCTCATGCCCTCACTTTATCAGACCTTCGTCTCTTCTTCCCCATCTACTCGTGCATCATCAATCTCTCCTTTTCTACCTTACCATTTCTTTATTTATTCATTTGAGATTTTTGAGACAGGGACTCGATCTGTCAGCCAGGCTAAAATGCAGTGGCATCACCATAGCTCACTGCATCCTGTAACTCCTGAACTCAAGAGATCCTCCTGCCTCAGCCTCCCAAGTAGCTGGGAGTACAGGTGTGTGACTCCATGCCCAGCTAATTTTTCTATTTTGTGTGGAGACCAGGTCTTGCTCTTGTTCAGTTTGGTCTTGAACTCCTACCCTCAAGCAATCCTCTAGTTTCGGCCTCCCAAAGAGCTAGGATTACAAGCATGAGCCACCACACCTGTCCTCTACCCGATCACTTAATTATCAATAAGTTCATTAACAACAAAAATCCCCCAGTATGTATCTTTAAAAATGAAATTATCCTTCCTTGATCCTTTTTCCCTGTTCCCCTACAAAGCAAAATACCTCAAAGTAATATCCATAGTCATCACATCTTACATTTGCTCATCAACCCACTCCAAACATCCCTGTCCCTCTGGAAAGAATACTCATAAAAATCATCAATGAAATGTGCATTTTTAAATTATCTGACAAATACAATTAAAGCCCTTTCTTCGCATACCCTCCAGGACGCCCCATTTCCTAATTTTCACCATTCCTCGCCAGCAATTCTTTCTCAGAGTCTTTTACTGGCTTCTCCATTGTTCTAGTGGTTGCTCATTTCTCTGACTCTTCATTTCTATTTTTTTTCCCCTCAGCCTAGATGAGTTTACCTAGACTACATCTGATAATTACCAAATAGGTTTCTCTGTAATGATGACTTCCTTCAATTCCTAACTACTCACACTTACTTTCTCAACTGATACCTCTAAGTGGACAGCCATCAGAATTCTTAGTATTCTTCCTTAAACCCCCTGTGTTGCCTATCACAGAAAAGTGACCTCCATGAACCTGGTTTTTGAAAAGAGAATGTTTTTAAAAAAGTATACTATTCACATATGACTCCTCCTCTCACTCCACATATCCAATCCATCAACATATTAACTCTATCTCTAAAACAAATCCCAAACCCATCCACTTCTAACTCTAAACTCCCTCCACTGCTCCCCCTAGATTACTATAAGCCTCCAAGCCAGTTACCCTTTCACTCTTGCCTTTTTATAATCCATTTCCTATGCATAACTCAATCAGACCTTGTTATTCTCCTGCTCAAACTGATGAATCCAGCTTTCTGCCCAGCTGCCAACATGTAGGCATTAAACCTTCCATTGAATAAACATGAAATATGTATTTTACCAGTTAACTCAGGTCTCCACAGATATCCTCTTTTATACAGTAGAACCTCTGTAAGCTGACCACCAAACAAGGGACCATAACACACTAGTCAACATATAGAGGTGGTCAACATAAGGACCTAAGCCTACAGTAATGATGTGTACATGTGGTTCATGTCCAGTCTATGAAAATTAGGTCAACTTAAGGAGGTGCTCTATAGTAAGCCTCCTAACCAATGTCTCTTCTACTCTTGCCTTTTTATAACACAACCAGACCTCAACTATAGAGGTGCTACTATACTTAAAAAATGTTAATGGGGCCTCTCTCCCATTCAAAAAATATTGTAATTTCATGTGACAGCTTAAAAAACAACAAAAACCAAACCAAAAAAAAAAAAAAAACCAACCCAAACAAACAAAATTGCTAGAAGACCAAAAAAGGTGAATCCAGTAACTAATTGTGTCCATTACATTAAAAAAATTTTCATCATCAGTATAATGGCCTTGGACTTAAGAGACTATATTGATAAGAGGTGGAAGCCTTGAGCCTTCAGAGATAAAAGCAGGGACAAAAGAAAAGGAGAGATTTAGGAAATGGAGTTAAACTCTGGAAAAAGAGGTAAGAACCGATTTGAGGCTACATTTGATGCGTATTTGGCAACATCGAAGGATACAAATGTTGTTCTCTATTTTCCCTCCAGAATCTTTAGCTATTTCTACATTCTTCCCTAGTGCCGCTAGGCAGGTGGAATCTTTATTTCTACCAACCTCAAACAGCACAGCTGATGATACAAAGAAATATGTACAACTTTTTTTAACAGTACCAGAAAATCTACTATGAAACTTTTGTTAATAAAAAATTAGTTCTTCTTAGTCTCACTAAGTAAATACTGAATAAAGCTTTTCAAACATGAAGTTTAAAGAGGCACCAATCACTGGACTGTCTAGGTGCTCACATGGACTTCAGACCAGCCTTGTACAAGAGTATAGTGTCTCTGTTTCCCCATGTTAATTTTTGTCTTGATTTAAAATTTCCTCTAACTTTTCATCTTTCCCTCAACTGTGTGTTTACAGGACATGTAATTTTATAAGGTATTTCAAATCTTTTATAAAACGAAGTTGGCAATAATACAAATAATGTCACACATAAGGGTGAGCCAGTCCACTAAAGCCTATTTAATACATAATGTAGCCTTGTGTTATAAAATTACTTCCCGATTCTAGTTTGAGATCACTGAAGTAAATCCTCCCTTCCCCCAAAACTGACATTATGGTATCAAGGCGCTCTTCTCTCCTTTGTTCCATGTGCTAAGGGAATAGAACAACAACATTCAAAAAGGCCAGCCCAGGGCAGAGCCTTCTGCAAGGGGATCAGAGTGGGGTGGAATAGAGAGCACAGACCATGCCTGTGGGGAACCTGCAGCCTACCAGCACTAAACCTGAGCAAAGTTCTGACCTCTACAAGCTCCCTGAATACATCCCAGTTCCCCAGGTCATAACAACTGGTCCACTATTTATCTTTCCGCTAGGAAAACCAACTCTTATTACATATTAGAGTATTTCCTTCTGTCATAATAAATAGGAAAATAGTTGCAGAGATTCTCTCCTTTATTTCTATCCCTAAAGCAAACACTCAGTTCTCAGGGAATTTCTAAGGATATTTCTTCAACAAAGAATTTAAAAATCAAAAATACAAAGTGTCCCCTCCTATTCTTCTCTACAACTTTCACTTCTTCCTTAGATTATATGCAGAAGAAGAGTCCCACACAGATGCTAAAGACAAGTCCTTACACAAAGTACTAGGTCAAATTCATCTTGGGGATTTCTCTTCAAGGAAAAGCAGAGCAAGGCTGTACAGTACAGTAGCAGAGACCCTGGGATTAAAGACAGCAAAAATGGTGTGTATTTACAACTTACCAAATCAGTTAGCCCAGCTAAGGCAAAAACTCCTAGTGCAATATTAAAATCTTCTTCAATAATCAAATAGCCCAGAACAGGGGCCAAGCCAATTCTTGTCAATGACAACATATTTGGGATTGTCCATGGGTTTTCATACTGAAACACAAAGACAACAAAATTTAAATGAAATACTATGAATTCATACTTTAAACAACTATGTATGTTAGAAAAATACAGTTCAGCAATATAAGGGTCAGAAGCTACACAAACATTTAAATTTAGTACGTTAAGCTGAGTTTTTAAATCCATTCTGTCCTTTTCATGGTTCCCTAAAACCATCTTTTAAGAATACAGATGAAGATGTGTCATGCATCCAAACACAGCCTAAAGGGTCTTACAGTATTCTTCCTAAAAAAGAGGAGACAAAATAACATATCCTCTGTCATATAAGAAATCAGAACTTCCAATTTCAATACTCTGCTTTCAAAAGTGAAACTTCAGGAAGATCTTATAAGCAGACAAATGGCTTTCTTTCTGACACTTTCTAGACCAAATTATCAACCCCAGGCATTTTAGCTTCAAACATTTATTGCAAATAACCTCCCTCATTCCCCTACACACATCGATCAAAAGAATGCCTAATGCTATACACAATGAATATAGATATGAATGAAGAGGGGAAAAAAAACTGATTTCATTCTTTAACCTAGTCACTAAGTCAGTGAACTGCTGGAAGAAAATGGAGATCGGGATAGGGACTGAGATATTTGGAATTAAAAGTTTTGCACCTCTACTCAAAACGGGCATGGAAATCTTAACATCATCAACTAGAAACTAAGGGGCTCATACAGCTCTTAATGTGGGAGCTTTACAATTCCTTGAAACTTCACTTGGAGCCAAGTTGTTTGAAGTTGGCACTAACAAAAGAGCTCTTTGGCAGCTGCTCTGAAGAACATCCCTTCCTTGCCAAACAAAATCTGACTCATGAGAGGGTATTTCAACTTTAAAAAGCCTCTGCCCAGTACAGCTAAGACACCCTGCATATCAGGGTACAGAAATAACACCAAGAAAGCCTAGATTTTTTTTTCCAACACAGAATCAAGAATGCTAATTCCACCCACTGGGACTTTATCTTCACAAGAACTAACCCTACCGAACTTCTTTCTTAGTAAGTAACCAACTTGCCTAAACTTTAATTTTGGTTTTTTAAAAAGTGGCAGAGTCCATTTCTAAAGATACATATTTTTTAAATCCTATGAATTATCCTATTAAAAACAAAGGGATTCTCTAAAGATACTACATTTGTCTTTATAAATAGAACCCAGCAAAAAATAGCAAGAAAGCACCTCAGCTTGCAGGGATAATTCGGTGGTTGCTATTGGGGTTAGGTGGCAGAATACTGTCATTGAAAGATACAGAAAAGCTTCAAATTCTCCAGGGAACAATCACAAAATAAGAATCAATACAAACATCTACCTGGGATCTTTTATTGAAAGTAGATCACATTATATAATGAAAAAAAATTCTTGGAATATATTCCAAATTTCAAGTTCAAAGATCAGAGTTCCAGAGACCAGAGAAAAGATAAGTCTGCTGACCATACTGTGGCAATGACTATCAATCTGATACTCCAGCAACTCACGGGAGGGAGGGAGGGAGAGAGGGAGGAGGGAAATGCAGTTCGTGATTAACAAAAAGGAACAAAGAAATCAAAAGATCAGAAACAAGAGACCCAAAATTAACCTTGGAGGTATCTGTAGGCCAAAAGTAAAGACAAAGTTGCAAACAGCAACATAATTTCATTTGGTGAATGAATAAATTGGACTAAATGTTGAACAGTAAAAGGTGTTCTTTTTAGCCCCGCATAAAACACTTCAGTTAAAATATCTCATTAATTTCTAACCACTAAATTTGTAAAAGTTTCCAAGTTAACATTAGGAGAGCTAATTTCAGATTACCCAACCAGATAACCTGTGGTATACTCGACCAACTACCGCCGTCTGGGAAGGACATCAGCCGGGATATGACAACTTCAAAGCATCCAGCATTCAAACCCCAACATGCTTTAGCTATTAGTGGAGTTGAGACTCCTGCCAGGATGTGGCTGCCTCAACCCATGCTGTACAACTGATGAAAGCAGTACAGGGGCCACTGCAGACATAACAATTGAAGATGTAATAATTGCATGAGTCTTGCTAACATGACATCAAAAGCTCTCCCACACTTATGCTCTGGTGTCTTCTACCTGGGCAGTATTCAAAAGGTAAGTGGGCGAACGTTCCTCTGTTACCTCAAGAATAGTGTTAACCTTTTTCTATAATTAGAGTGTAAGAATCTTTTAATCATGACCTATATTAATTATCCTTCATCCTATCATGTGTAAAGTAACTACCAAATGATGTGACCCAAACGTGGACAAGCGAACAAAAGACCCCGTGTTCTTTGTCAAATGATCCCCACTGATTTTCCCTAAGCAGTGGGGATTCGCTTCCTAAAATTTAAAACCAGAGTTTGAATGAGACAAGCGAAAACTACTTTTACCAATGCAGTATGCAGAGGCCCTTCTAGCACCGGATACGAATAGAAGGGCGACGAGAGCAGAGTTCAAACTTGAACACTGATACGGTAGGCAGACCCTCCTGGCGCCCCTGAAATTCACCCCGGCCGAAAGACCTGCCCGTAACTTCTCTTCAGGGAACGGTTTAAACGTTCCGAAACTGAAGCGTCAGAGCTAGACTGGCCGGAGCACTTTACTCGCGTCCAGGGCCGGCGATCCCAGCCCAAGGACAGCCCTCCGCCGCCGCCTCGGTACGTACCAGGCTGGCCGCAGTCGCTGGGCTCCATTGGCCGCCGGGGGCCTCGGCTGCGGCGCCCCGTCCGGTAGCCGGCCCGGGGGCCGCCTTCCCCGCGCCGGAGCAGTGGTTCCGCGGGCTAGCCCCACGCAGCCGTAGACCGAGCGCGGCCGGGCGCAGCCACCGGCGCTCCGCGAGACAGCCCAGGCAGCAGGGCGCGGGCGGCAGCAAGGCCCCTCGGATGCGCCCCTTGCCCTGCCGCGCCCCCGACGCCCAGGCTGCGCCGCGCAGGACCCCCCACCAGCCGCACACCACACGCGAGGCCAGCATGGTCCTATGGCTGCGTCGCAGGAACGCAGGCGAGAGCTCAGCAGCCCGGGACACCGAAGAACCGCTTCTCCATGGAGTCCCAGCAATCGCGGGTAACCTCGACGAAAGCTGCTTCCATACCAGTTTTCAAACCCCAGCACGCTCTGCTTATACAGGTGGCAGGGAGCCGCCAAGGGCGGACGGCTTCGCGACGCTTTTGCGACACTGCCGCTGTCCGGCTTTCCGGCGCGCTAGGAGGCAGCGGGAGGTGAGCGCCGCGTACTGGCCGCGTCCCTTAAGCCCGCGAGGCTAGAGGGCGCTCGCTTGTCCCGGAGCCAAGAAGACCCAGTGGTTTGGAAAGGGACGGAGTGAACAAGGTGGAATGACCGCGAGGCCGACGCAACCGCGAAGGAGGAGCCATCCCATCCCACGACCTGAAACCCTCCGAGCGGGTGGCCTGTAGAAGGGCTCTCTCCGCGGTGTGCGCGGCGGTCTAGGGCGCTCGCATCCAGTACAGAAGTAATTAATAAATACGCCCCTCCTGGGTCGGCGCCTGTGGCTGAGCGGGCTAAGGCGCCAGCCACGTACACCTGAGCTGGCGGGTTCGAATCCAGCCTGGGCCCACCAAACAACAATGACGGCTGCAGCCAAAAAATGGCCGGGCGTTGTGGCGGGCACCTGTAGTCCCAGCTTCTTGGGAGGCAGAGGCAAGAGACTCACTTGAGCCCAGGAATTGGGAGGTTGCTGTGAGCTGTGATGCCACTGCACCCTATCCAGGGTGACAGCTTTGAGGCTCTGTCTCAAAAAAAAAAAAAAAAAAAAAGAAAGCTAACACTAACTGTATAACATTACCTAATATCTAGTACAAATTAAAAATTTTCCAATCGTTCCTAAACATTTTTAATACCTGTTTATTTCCTGACCCAGGATCCAAATAAGTTTTATACATGTTGTACTTGGT
>CAUYRH010161689.1:0-10397 GCA_963574655.1 Perodicticus potto
GATGACCATCCTCTTCTAGCTTGAAAGGTTTCAGCAGAGATCTGCAGTTATTCTAATATTCTTCCCCTTGTAGGTTATGTTTTTCTTATGTCTGACTGCTTTCAGAATTTTCTCCTTCATATTAACTTTAGTGAAGTTAATTATGATGTGCCTGGGTGATTTCTTTTGTTTCTTTTATTTTGTTTTAGGAAGTTAAAAGTCAATGACCATCCTCTTCTAGCTTGAAAGGTTTCAGCAGAGATCTGCAGTTATTCTAATATTCTTCCCCTTGTAGGTTATGTTTTTCTTATGTCTGACTGCTTTCAGAATTTTCTCCTTCATATTAACTTTAGTGAAATTAATTATGATGTGCCTGGGTGATTTCTTTTTCAGGTTGAGTCGTGATGGGGTTCTGAAACTGTCTGCTATCTGAATTTCGGAATCTCTTGCTGTATCTGGAAAGTTCTCTTTCATAATCTGATAAAGAAGATACTCTGTGCCTTATGAAGCCAATTCATCGCTTTCAGGGATCCCTATAAGGTGAATATTGGTTTTCTTCAAATTATCCCAGAGCTCTCTGAGAGAATGATCCATTTTTGCCCTTCATTTGTCTTTCTCTTTGAAAGTTTGGGAGCATTCGAAAGCTTCGTCTTCAATGTCAGAAATCCTTTCTTCTGCTTGCTCCATTCTGTTACTGAGGGATACTACTGTATTTCTCAGATCTTTGAGGGCGGAAAAATTCTTGTCTCAATGTGTCAAAATCTTTGGTGATTTTGTCTTTGAATTCCTGGAATTCTTGAGACAACATTTGAAATGTTCCTTGCATTTGTAATTCCAACTTTTCCTCTATTTTATTGATCTTATTTGCAATCCAAATTCTGAATTCGGTTTCTGACATCTCAGCCATCTGTTTATGAATGGGATCTTCAGTTGTGTCTGCCAAATTGTTCCTTGGGGTGGTTGATCTACTCTGGTTTCATGTTACTGGAGCTTTCCCATTGATTCTGCCCCATGATTATTTTACACCATTTGGCTAGATGAGCAGATAAGGAGAAGTTGGTTTGGGGGCTCCATGAGTAGTGATTGGCCAGTCCTTTGCCCAAAAGCTTGGACTGGTGTCTGTACCTTTTCCCCTAGATCTTTACCAAGAACATGTACCATGCTATGGCCTGAGAAACTGGTGACTTATTCGGTATGGTAGGGCTAAGTGGCTATGTCTTTTTTTCAGCTGGTCTCTGTCTTACCCTAGTGAATCAGTTACTCTGGGTTGAAGTCTCAACTGTGGAGAATTACCAGCAATTGAGTCACCCCACCCCCTACAGGTTACAATTGGAAAAGGAAAATCAAACCTTTTCACAACCACACACCCAGGTTACCACTTTGGATAGTCCTCAGGTGGTTGGCCCAGTTCAAGAGGTCCAAATCAATTGTCCCAGTCAGCACTGGTCTCAGGTGGGAGAGTTCAAAAGGTCTCTGGCAACTGGATAGGGAGGGTCTGCTGGAAGCTCGAGTATGACTCACTCTGATGCTCCGTGAAGTCAGAAGGACCCACCCAGCAAATAAACTACTCTGGAAAGGTTGATGTCTCCTTCCCCACCTTGCACCTCTGTCACACCCAGTCATTGCTAAACCCGCGGGGCTGTGACCCTGTTCCCTCCAATGAGCAGATGCTCCAGGGGTTTTATACCTGCCTGAGTCACAGGGAGATCTATGTCTCTTCAGCCAGGCTGCCACTCTCTGCCACTATCCGGCGTGGGAGGTGAGGCCTGACAACCTCGGGTGCTTAATGAGGGCTGGGGTGTTTCACTCAGTTCCAGCCCTGCCCCTGA
Source organism: Perodicticus potto (assembly GCA_963574655.1). Classification (NCBI taxonomy): domain Eukaryota; kingdom Metazoa; phylum Chordata; class Mammalia; order Primates; family Lorisidae; genus Perodicticus; species Perodicticus potto. Next base: position 1,809 of record CAUYRH010161689.1, read on the forward strand.
TTGATGTTGCTGATCGAACAGAACAACTTCGCAGAGTTTTTTTCTGTCCCAGGAATACAGATGCTGTTTGAGTAACTCTTCCCTGTCTGTGCCACTGGCCAGTCTCAGCTGCAGTTCCTGAGTCTCAGTGAAACAGTAGGCTGGGTCAGCACTGCCCTGGGAGTCTTCTGTCTCTGCACTACACCCAATCTGGTTCTGCCCTGTCTGTGCCACTACCCAGGCTTGGTTGCAGTTCCTGAGACTCTGAAACAGTCTGCTGGGTCAGCCCTGCCATGGGAGTCTTCTGTCTCTACACATGTGTATTCTAGTCCCCATGCTCCACCCAGGCCAGTTGCCTCAGGCATACCCTTTACTCACCAGGCCTGCATTCCATCCCAGATCTGTTCCGCCAGTGGCTGCTAACAGAGAAGATGCCTGGCCTCCTCTGGTTCCCTAGAGAGACTGGGAGTATCCTTTCAAAATATCCCCAGGGGTGTGAGCTCTATTGTTCATGCTGTGGCTGTTGTCCTTTGCCCTGGGGCACCGCCGCTCCTGTGCAGATCACCTGACCGTCCTCTCCTCTCTCCCATGCTGGAGAATCAGCACAGATCAGCAATAGCCCATGCCCTGTCCATACCCCTCGAGAAAATGCCCAAGAATCTGGAATCCATGGGGGACAGGCTTCCAGACCCTGGGGTGAGAGTGGAGGGGAGTGCTGGGAGTTCAAAATTGCAGATAGAGAATATATACAGTTTTATGCCTGACAGGAGAGTGCCATGGCATCCTAGTAGGGGAAGGAGGTCCAGTTTATAGAGGGTCTCTCCCATGGGATAAAATGGGAGGATATTTGAACTCTGCTCGCTTGTTTGTATGGAGTATACCACGAGCTGTTCTTGTGGGAGAGGGGATTCCCGCCTACTTGGCAACGATTTTTGTACCTTTTGTTTGTATACTTGGGGTGGCAGCTCATCTCAGCAGGGTTGATGTGTGTTCTTCAACCTTCTCTCTTGGCTCAGATCTGAACCATCAGCTTTCTTGCTAAACTTCTGTCCTTTAACTCTCCTTCTGGACAGGAGCCTCTGTGGAAAGCTGGCTATAGACCACCATCTTGCCTCCACCCCCGCCCCCCCCGTCCACCTTTTAAAACCCTGTCTTGGCAATAGGAAGGGCCGTATAAATCCCAAACTGGGTTGGTCACACCAAGAGCCTCTGACCACCTTTTAAAACTCTATCTTGGCAATAGTCAGGGCCATATAAATCCTGAACTGGGTTAACCTGAAGGTTGATTTCACCACTTAGCCATATGATAGAGGTGTGGACCACAGTGCAACCTGAGAACCAATTTCTCCACTTAGCCGTATGACAGGGTCATAGACTAGGACTGCTTCCCTTCAAAACACACCATTCACTCAATCACATTCAACATACAAAAGACTGGACTTGGGCTCCCTAATGAACCCCCAGACAATCACTGGGCTGCGTCTGGCCACCTATGTGATCTTTGACAGACTTACTGGTTAGGACCCAGACCCTGATGACTCCTTTTTCTTTTTAAATTTGTTTAATTTAAGGAGAGTTGAGCCCACAGGTTCGGGTGGGCCTCAATCTGGGGCTGAGGTACATCTCTCAGTGGCCACAACCTAGAAAGAGACCCGGCCATTCCTGGTCATGCCCTGCTTGTTTAGGTTGTCCCACTCTGGAGAGAATCCCTGGATATCTCACTGGGGCCTCCAGATGTTACAGAGTGTGAGCTTGAAAATACCACCAGAGACGCCAATTAAATAGAGCCAATCTAGGAGTCTTTATTAGGTTGGCCAACTGACAGCCCCTCTACGTGGATACAGAGGGAATGGTACTGGTCATGAAAAGGGAATGGTTTTATATAGGGTAAATTATCTATACTATCAGGGGCTACATGCAGTCCAGGCAGCAATCAAGCAACCGACTTTCATAATCGGTTTGTTACAGAAGCAGAAAACAGCATTATGGCACTTGCAGTTACAGCAATCACAGGACTGGATAGGGAAACAATTTTATTTCTGGACAACGGGTCAGGCAATAATTACAGCACCACACTGGAGGCTACTCTTGTTCCTTAATTTTATTTTTGCTACTCTACTTCCTTCTCTCATGCCAGGGAAGAGATTACGGGAGTTTTCTTGTCCCACCTCAGCAAGAGGCTTCTCTGTGTAGGCTTTCTGTACAATGGTGGGCATACCCCAGCAACAGAGGTTCAGACCCCATGTCATAGACAAACATGTATCCCACAGGCATGATATCTCTGAGGGTGTATTTACAGATTCATTAATAAGGAGTTTAGTCAGCACAGAATCAAACCAAAGCCTGATATTCACAAACTTTCTAAAATTCATCTCTATGATATTTAAATTGTATTGCTTGTTGGCATAAAGCCAGCACTTTTTTTTTTCTTTTTCTTTACAGACAGATTCTCAGTTTATCGTCCTCAGTAGAGTGCTGTGATGTCACAGCTCACAGCAACCTCCAACTCCTGGGCTTAGGAGATTCTCTTGCCTCAGCCTCCTGAGTAGCTGGGACTACAGGTGCCCACCATAACACCTGGCTGTTTTTTTGTTGTTGCAGTTTGGCTGGGGCTGGGTTTGAACCCACCACCCTAGGTATATGGGGCCAGTGTTCTACCCACTGAGCCACATCCACCACCCAAGTCATGCAAACTTTAATTGAACTTAATAAGTATTTACACCATGATACTACCCATAATAATAATCTTAATATAGCAAAACTTCATCAAAAAATTCAAACTCATCTGAATGTTTATGGTTCTACTCAACTTGCTAAAGATATTTTTGATAAATTACAGTCTTTTAATCCTTTAGAAAAAAATTGAGCATTTTACAATAACATTATTTATATTAAGAACTTTAATATTATTTTTATTTTATGTCTTCCCAGTCTTCTGCAGAATCAGAGCCAAAGGATTCCTCTAATTAAAGGCAATCCATTCATAAGTCAAAGGAAAGGAGGAGATGTGGAGATGAGCTGTGAGACTGGTAGGGTCCTCTTAGCCTGGGGAACATTCAGAGAATAAACCCCCCAACTGCTTCTCCTCCATCCCAAAACAGCCATATTCCTTTCTTCTTGCTCCCTCTTCCAGAAGTCATATAGCCCTTTCTTTGTCTAGTTAACTATGCAGACATCCTTGAGATATCTCCCTTCTTTGTCCTTGTCATAGGCTAACAAAGTTAAGTAGTAATCACTAAGTCACATAGTTCTTCCTTTGTTTTGTTAACTATGCTGGGATTCTGGTGATCTGTCCCTTCTTGCTTCTTGTCATGTTAACGAAGTTGAGTAGAAGTCATTAGTGAGACGATTTTCAGTCATATTGTAAGACCAAAAATATCTCTTTAGTTTATACTACTTCCCTATAGAGAACTCTGTACTGATACTATAAAATAAAGCTGATTTTGTGCTTTGGGGCTGGCTGCAGCTATCAGCTCAGTCAGCCCTCCCAATCCCATCCTTTGTTTCCGTGTCTTCTCTTATGCTGTATTTTCTTCATTCCCCACCAATTCCACTTTGGTTCATTCCCCTTCACCACACTGGTTTACAACAGTCCTGTGGACCGCTATTCTTGGCTGATCTCCAGGAATTGGGACAGTCAAAATATGGGGTGGGGTATTCTGATGAGTGACCAATTGAACCTGAAAACTGGTTAGGAGACAGAGGAAATGCTAAGTGGGTGGTGACATCACAGACATCTAAAAAGTCAGTAACAGGAGTCACAGATGACAGATTCTTATCTTGGTTGGATTTGGGAAGATGCTGGCAAATATAATGGTCAGATTTTCCCCTGTGATAACACTTTGGTATAGTTGAACTATTGTGTCATCATGCCATTCTAGGCCATGTAGCAAATGAAGGAGGGGAAAAGGATGGCTAACATCACAGCACTAAAACCTGGCATCTGTGATAAGCCTAAGTATTAAGGGTGTCTAAACAAAGGGGAAACAGAGAACCATCATGGTGCAGCATACAATATCCCAAATACAGATAACTCTGGCAGTAATGATAAATATAGTAATGATAAAATAACCGTATGAAATATACAACTTGTAGGCTCTGCACCTGTAGCTCAAGCGGCTAAGGCACCAGCCACGTACATCAGAGCTGGTGAGTTCGAATCCAGCCCAGGCTTCCAAACAGCTATGACAACTACAAACAAAAAATAGCCAGGCTTTGTGGTGGACACCTGTAGTCCCAGCTACTTGGGAAGCTGAGGCAAGAGAATTGCTTAAGCCCAGGAGTTGGAGGTTGCTGTGAGCTGTGATGCCATAGCACTCTACCCAGGGTGACAGCTTGAGGCTCTGTCTCAACAAAAAAAAAAAAGAAAGAAAGAAAGAAATATACAACTTGTAAAGGAAGAAAGGTGGGAGTGTCTCACCTTTTTGCATAAAGCAACAACAGTAGCAAGGAAGATTTTTATGAAGTTTAAGATGACTATAATCAATGGGGGTATATAGTTTTATTTCAGATTTATCTAAGAATAGAACTAAATGATTGGGTTACTTTGTTTGCATTTGTTAGGTAAAGTTCAAGTTGTGGTTGAGCCCTTCGCCCAGAGGGTATGTTGAATACCCTTACACATTGTGCCATTAGGTGAGAGCTTACCAATGCCCCTATTCCTCCCCACTGCTGGCCTTGAATTTGTGTTTTTCTCTCATGTGGGCATGTAGTTGTTCATCTAGTTGGTTCATACTAGTATTGAGTACATTGGATACTTGCTTTTTCATCCTTGACTACTTTCCTAAGAAGAATTTTCTTCAATTCCATCAAGGTTAACAAAAGATGTGAAGTCTCCACCATTTTATATGGCTGAATAGTATTCCATGGTATACATATACCACAGTTTATTAATCCATTCATGGGTTGATGGGCACTTGGGTTGATTCTATGTCTTGGCAATTGTGAATTGAGCTGAAATGAATATGCAAGTGCAAATGTCCTTATGGTAAAATGACTTTTTTTTTCTTTTGGGTAGGTACCTAGTAATGGGATTGCAGGATCAAATAGATAATTTACTTTTAGCTCTTTGAGGATTCTCCATACCTCTTCCATAAAGGCTGTATTAGTTTGCAATCCCACCAGCAGTGTAAAATGTTTCCCTTCTCTCCACATCCACACCAGCATCTGCAGCTTTGGGACTTTGTGATAATGGCTATTCTCACTGAGATTAGGTGATATCTCAGGGTGGTTTTGATTTGCATTTCTCTAATGATTAGGGACAATGTGTGTTTTTTCATTCATCTGTCTTCTTCAGAGAAGGTTCTGTTCGTGTTTCTTGCCCACTTATAAATGAGATTATTTGTTCTTTTCATGTTGATTGGTTTGAGTTTTCTGTAGATTCTAGTTATCAGCCCTTTGTCAGATTCATAGCATGCAAATATCTTCTCTCATTTTGAAGACTATCTGTTTGATTTAGTTGTTGTACCCTTAGCATTGTGCAGGAGCTTTTTAGCTTGATCATGTCCCATTTATTTGTGGAGTTGCTACAATTGCCAAGGGGGTCTTCTTCATAAAATCTTTTCCCAGGCTCATATGTCAGGAGTTTTTTTCCACACTTACATCTAGAATTTTTATTGTTTCATATCTTTAAGAAGAGAGATGAGGGAAGAAAGCCAGGGAGGTTCCATTATTGTTTCATATCTTAAAATTAAATCTTTTGTCCAATCAGGTGTGGCTCATGCCTGTAATCCTAGCAATTTGGGAGGCTGAGGCTGGTGGATTGCTTGAGCCTATGAGTTCAAAACCAGCATGAACAAAGGTGAAAACCACTCTTTACTAAAAATAGAAAAAATGAGCCAGGCATTGTGGTGGGTGCCTGTAGTCCCAACTACTTAGTAGGCTGAGGCAAGAGGTTCACCTGAACCCAAGAGTTTGAGGTTGCTATGAGCTATGACACCATGACACTCTACCTGTCTCTCAATAAATGAATGAATGAATAAATAAATAAATCTTTTACCAAGTGAAAGTCAATTTTTATAAATAGTGAGAGGTAGGGGGACCAGTTTCAGTCTTCTACATGTGGCTAACAAGTTCTCCCAGCATCATTTATTAAATAGGGATTCTTTTCCCCAGTGTAGGCTTTTGTTTAGTTTATCAAAGACCAAATTGCAATATGTGCCTGGTTTTATCTCTATGTTCTCTATTCTATTCCATAGATCTATATCTATTTTTGTGACAGTACCATGCTGTTTTGATGACTGTAGAATTGTAAAATAACCTGAAGTCTGGTAATTGCTCCAGATTTGTTGTCATTTCTTAAAATTGCATTGGCTATTTGGGGCTTTTTTCTGGTTCCATATGAAATTAAGTACTATTTTGATTTTTCCTAGCCATGAGTACAGTATGTTCTTCCATTTGTTAATATCTTCTGCTATTTCTTTTCTCAGGGTTTTGTAGTTTTCTCTGTAGAAATCCTTTAAATCTTTTGTTAGGTATATTCCCAGGTATTTCATTTTCTCTGAAGCTACTGTGAAGGGTATTGTGTCTTTGATTTGATTCTCAGCTTGGCTGTTAATGGCATATATGAAAGCTGCTGATTTGTGGACATTGATTTTGTATCCTGAGGTGTTACTGTGTTTCTTGATCATTTCTAGTAGCCTTTTGGTATTGTCTCTAGGGCAGTGGTTCTCAAACTATGGGTCGCAACCCTTTGGGGGTCGAATGACCCTTTCACAGGGGTTGCCTAAATGCATCCTGCATGTCAGATATTTACATTATGGTTCATAACAGTAGCAAGATTACAGTTATGAGGTAGCAAAGAAAATTATTTTATGGTTGGGGGTCACCACAACATCAGGAACTGTATTAAAGGGTCATGGCATTAGGAAAGTTGAGAACCACTGCTCTAGGGTTTTCTAAATATAAGCTCACATTATTAGAAAAAAAGTGATAGTTTTACTTCCTCTGTTCCTTTTTGAATACCCTTGATATTCTCTCTTGCCTGACTGCATTAGTTAGAACTTCCAGAATTGTAATGAATAGCAGTGTTGATAGTTGACATCCTTGTCTGGTTCCAGTTCTAAGTGGAAATGCTTTCAGTATGACTCCATTCAGTACAATAATGGCTGTGAGTTTATATAGATGGCCTCTATCAGTTTGAGAAATGTCCCATCTATGCCTGTTTTCTTCAGTGTTCTTGTCAGAAAAGAATGCTGAATTTTGTTAAATGCTTTTTCTGCATCTATTGAGATGATCATATGGTGTTTGTTTTTGCTTCTGTTTATATGGTGAATTACATTTGTGGATTTATGTATGTAGAACCCACCTTGCATTCCTGGGTTGAAGCCCACCTAATAATGATGTATAATTTTTTTTTGCAGTGTTTTTTTTTTTTTTTTTTTTTTTGGCTGGGGCTGGGTTTGAACCTGCCACCTCTGGCATATGGGGTCAGCGCCCTACTCCTTTGAGCCACAGGCGTCACCCATGATGTATAATTTTGTTTAATGTGTAACTGTGTTCTGTTTGCTAGAATTTTATTGGATGTTTTTGCATTGAACTCATTAAGGGTATTTGTCTGTAGTTTTTCTTTTTTGTTGAGTACTTTCCTAATTTTGGTATCAGGGTGATATTTGCTTCATGGAACATGTTGTAGAGGATCCTTTCCTTCTCTATGTTTTGGAATAGGTTCTGCAACATAGCTCCTCTTTGAAGATTTGGTAGAATTTTGGTGTAAAATCATCTGGTCCAGGACTTTTCTTCTTTAGAAGATTTTTTTATTCCTGTTGCAATTTTCATGCTTGATGTTGGGCTGTTCAGAATTTCTCATTTTTCCTGGTTGGGTTTAGGAAGATGGTGTGATTCCAGGTATTGGTCCATTTCCTCTCCATTTTCAAATGTCTGGGCATAGAATTTTTTGTAGTAATCAGTGATAATCTTTGGTATCTCTGTAGTATCTGTTTTTATTTCCCCCTTTTGGTTTTCTGATTGAGGTTATGAGAAATCTCATTTTCCTGTTTTTGGTTAATCTAGTCAAGGGTTTATCAATTTTATTAATCTTTTCAAAGAACCAAATTTTGTTTCACTGGTCTTCTGAATGGTTCTTATGTTCTCAATTTCATTTAATTCTGTTTATTTTTGATTATTTCTTTTCTTCTGCTAGGTTTGTGATTGGATTACTCTTCCTTTTCCAGCTCCTTGAGATGGTTCATTAGGGTGTTGATTTGCAGTCTTTCTGTTTTTTGGATGTGGGCAATTAATGTGATGAATTTCCTTATTAGAACTGCCTTTACAGTATCCCACAGATTTTGATAGCTTGTGGCTTCATTGTCATTTTGTTTGAGAAATCTAATAATTTCCTTTTGTATCTCCTTCTTGACTTAGCTGTTGTTCAGCATAAGGTTGTTTAGCTTCAATGACTTAATGTGAGGATGAAGATTTTTGTTGGAGTTGAGTTGTACTTTTATTCCATAATGGTCTGAAAAGACACAAAGTATAATTTCTATTAATATAATTATAGAATTCTAATTAGAATATAGAATAGAATTATAGAATTCTAATTATAATAAGTAGAAATTTCTATTAATAATAGAAATTCTGATAATTCTATCAATAGAAATTTCTATTATTTCT
>CAUYRH010161690.1:0-11474 GCA_963574655.1 Perodicticus potto
TTCTTCCATGACTTAGCAATTATGAATTGGGCTGGAATAAACATTCTGGTACAGATGTCTTTGTTATAATGTGATTTTTGGTCTTCTGGGTATATACCTAGTAAAAGAATTATAGGATTGAATGGCAGGTCTATTTTTAGATCTCTAAGTACTCTCCAAACATCTTTCCAAAAGGAACGTATTAGTGTGCTTTCCTACCAGGCTGGTGACTTTTAAATACCACCTGTTTCTCAGAGACTCCCAGTTTTGTGCATCTAACTCAGATGTTTCCCCTGAGCTTTAGAACATCTGAAGGTACTCCTTAAAATCAAAACGATCAAGTAGTATACATGCACAAGAATGTTTATGACAGCATTTCTTGCAATACCAAAAGAACTAGAAATAATTCAGCATATCAACAAGAGAGGGACAAATTTTAGTACAGTCAGTCAATGTCCTGTTACATAGCTAGGAAAATGAATAAGTCAGCTCTCAAATCAAACAGGATGAATATAAAATAATAATAATATCCATTGAAAGAATAAAATCATAGAATGCTACATGCTGTAACAAAATTTAAAAAAATGTATTGTGTAAGAATATAAACATAAAGGGTAAAACTATGAAGAGAAAGGAATGATGGTACAGCCTGAGGGGGATGGGAAAGAAATGTGCGGGTATAACATTCATGTTATTGAGCATATTCTAGTTCTAAAGTTGTACAGTGAGTTCATAATTAGCTGCCTCATGTTATGATTTACAACTTGCTTAAGTATTTTCTATATTCTTTTTATGTTTTGCATAATAATTACATAAAATATCCCAAACCAAATTTGTGTTAATCCCAACCTAAGAGTTTTGTTATTTTCTTCTATTTCCTGATTTTGTCTATGCTCATATCATCTATTTATTTGCTCCAGTTAGGAAATTTAACCACACATTTTTTAAAACTTATTTTTGTCTCTTAAATTCAGCATACAATCCATTTGGCTGTACCCAAACTTAGCCCTCTAATCTAAATCCTTATCTCCACCCCCAGGATATTTGCCACACTCAATTCCTCACCATTTTTCCCAGAGGAAGTTTTGAAAACCTATCAAATGTGCTCCCTGAGTCCAGTAATTGAGCCAAGGTCTCTTTGCCAAACACAACTGGATCACGTCCTTTCCACTATACAGTTACTAAGTCACCAGAGCCTTTCCTAATTTACCTGAAGACCCTCATCCTTTTCAAGTTGATGTTCATTTATTTCAACTCTCCAACCCATGGTTTGCCATTCCTCAAACAAGGCATTGACTTCCAGATCTTTATTTATGTTTTTGCCTCTTTTCTACATCTTCTAGACATCTACTTGTTATCTAAGGTTCAGTTTAGGTTACATAATCTCCATAAAGTCATCACTGCTACCCACATACAATTCACCACACATCCTTTTGTATCCCCATGGTTGTCTGTGTATATATCTGCATCACTACAGCACTTCCCTCCTTGCATAAGTCTACTCAGTAATCATGCATTTCCGCCTCCCTAACTAGACTATCAGCTTCTTGAAGACAGAGCTTGTCTGACTTGTCATATTCATCTTTGCAGGTGCCAACTTATGTATTCAGAGTGTTTATCTTCAATAAATGTCCTAATTCTAAGATTTTGTACCTCACTGCTTCACTGAATTGCTTGATGTTACAGAATAAATGCATTTTCTCATGTGTTATTTCACAAATATAATATATTTGTAGAAGGCAGTTATTTCACTTAGGATGTTACTAGAAGTACATTCATAAATATTGCGCAGGTTTACCCTTCATGAACAGACATATACCCATATTGGGGAGAAAGACTCGGGGGGAACAAAAAGAAAGAAACCAGTACCTATTGAATGACTTTGTGCATCAGGAAGAAGGCAAGGATATTTTACATGTTTCATTTTACTTACCCCTCCAACAACCCTTATTTGTAGCTATTACATTTTTCACTTAATTCTTCCATTTACACTTTCATTTAAGTTGTTATAAATGAGTCTCAGAGATCTTAACTTCTTTGCCTAAGGTCACAGGGAAAGTTAGTGTTTGTAAGTCAGTTTATGCTGGGTTCTACTTCGGTTAAAAATACCCCCTAAATATTAATACCTTAAAACAATGCTCATTTCTTTCTCACTCTGTATCCTGTGTGAGCTAGCAGGAGTTCTCTGCTTTTCACTGTCACCCTGGGATCTAGACTAGCAGACCAGTCCTGTTTCAAATGTTATCAGACACAGCTGTTCCTTGCCAAAGCCCTACCTGGCCATACCTAAGTCCAACAGGCCGGAGAACTACAATTCAAACATTTTTTCCCCTTTTTATCTCCAAAAGGAGCAAAAGAAGAACTTCCTATCATTATCATAAATAGATAATGATAAAATAGGGGAAAAATGGAAAATGGAAAATATACCTGCTGAACTTTAAAGTTGTACCACACTGGTCATTTTCATTCTTTTTTCTTTAATTAAAATGAAATGAAATTACATTTAACAAATACAATTTGTAATAAATTGTCCATGAGCAAGACCTGCAGAGTAGCAATTCTCAGCATCAGTGTCCATCAGAATCACTGGCAAATTCCAGAACCCTAAATACAAAAATCAGAAGCTTCTAAGGTGTTGGGAGAGAACCTGCATTTGAAATAATCTTTTCAAGTGCATTGTTTGCTGGTGGAAGATCACATGTTGGAAGAACAGTGCTCTAGGGCTGAGGATGCAACCTCTTCACTATCTAATTGTAAGTCACCTTCCTGCTAATTCCATGTTTTATTCCTAAGGACTCTTCAGAGCAAAGTATAACACATACTCCTTATGAGCACAAGGTCCTCTTGATTCTTTTCTAAAGCAGAGTCACTGCACCTTCCAAATGTATTTTGACACTGGAAAGTACAGAATTTATTGTTGAATTATGCTTTTCATCCCTAGGCTACTTGAAAAGGAGGTCTGCTTAATGCAGTAGAAAATTTTAGATGATTCATTCTGGAGCCACTGCTCAAAAGCACAGCTAATGGGAACAGGTGAGCTCAGGTGATTGATATCTTTCAAGGGAACAATCTCCCCTTTTAGGAAAGAGGCTGAAACCAAGTGTCAGACAGGCAAAGAAATCTTTCCCTCCATGTAAGCTTTAAAATAAATTTAGTTGCAGTCCCTTATAAGCCTCCAAGTAGATGTTACCATCTCAAAATGGATTCTACAATGTTGGCCTCATATTTATGGACCTGAGTTGATAATGTCTGGCGGAGTTGGTGAATGAGGCAAGAAAGCAATAAAATTGACAGTGCCAGGAAAACATCAAAAATCTCTCTGAAACAAAGTGAAGGGGAAGAAAGTCAGCCCTCATAAGACAGAAAGGAGGCAATTCTCACAGAGCTGCTTCGTGTATGTCCCTTGGAGGGAGAGCTTTGTTTCACTTGGCTCCTGTGCCAATCAAAATGCCCCCTTGGCAGTGGATAAAATAAAATATAGAAGGCAGAAATAAATGCCAAAACAAATTCATGCACAGAATGACCTTCCAAATGTTTCAAGGCCCAGTTAAGCTGTCCTCTATCAAATGAACTGAAAGGGCAAAGAAAAAAAAATCTATAATTTATCTTCAACTAGAAAGATCTTTAAAATCAGATGAGATACTAAAATATTTGACAATCTCTTTTTTCTGATAGTGACATTACATTCAACAAATCACTTGTAATGTGGCGGGTATTTTACATGTATTTTCTCACATTATTTCATAATCATATTATGACATCAGTGCCGTAGTCCCCATCTCATTATTTGAGGGAATAAGTCAAGGTTAAATAAATTGTCCAAGGTTACGTTGGAAGGACATGAGCCTAGTATTTGTACTTTGTTTTAGTCTACAGTGCATCTCTTTTTTTCCACATAAGCCAACCTGTCAAATTTGTATTAGAATAAAAAAGCTCTATTTGATACTTTCAAAATTTCTGTCTTCTATCCCTGTTGTTTGATGTCAAGACATGTGTTCATTCAAACTGGTCACCTGAATGCAAAATGGGTGACATCAACTGTTTTATGTCCCTTCAGTTTAACTGAAATGTAAGAAGTTTGGTGCACATGACTAGATTCCAAAGATGACCTGAAATCCTCAGAAGTTATTCAGCAGAACTGACTCTTCCTTTCCCTCTGCTCAAGTGCTGACCACAAGGATAATGCTGTCGAGTTCCCAGGGCCACCTGCCAAGGCATACAAGAGGTTTTACATAACCCCAGTAGACATAGCCACAACGTGTCCAAGGGCAACTAGAGAAAGAAAACGCTCCTGTCATCAGACCTATTGCATCATGTCCGCCTTGGAGAAAGAACGTAGTAGTTCTGTCATTATTCCAGCAGGAGATCTTGGCAGCACGCCACCCTGAGAAGACAAATTGCCGTGTAGCCTTCCTTGGCCCCACAGGCTCAGATGAGACTAATGACCACAGCGCCGCCTACGGTGATAGTGGAACTGACACAACACATCAGATGCTCCACAGGAGTCCTATGACCCATATTTTGCTGTGGGATAAGGAAAGGTGCTCCTGGCCCCAGCTCACTGAACAAGAATAAAGCACAGACAAAGGAGTTTGAAGAGTAATCTAACTCGGAAGATTCTAGCAATGGCAGGGCATTACATCATGAAACAGAAAGCATGTAGGTTCGGAGATCCTACAGTCCCGAGCTGGAATCCAAGCTTTGCTACTAACTAACTTAGTGACCTTGGATAAATTGCTTAACCTCTCTTAACCTCACAGGGCTGTTGTCAGAACTAAAAAATGTAACATTTTGAAAGGAGAGCAATATAGTAGAGTAGTCAAGAGCTCTATCTTGAATGTGAACACGATTTAGAGACTAGTTCCACAACTTAACATCCATGGCATGCTAGTCTGGGCAATTTACTTTACTTTCTAAGCCTCAGTCCTCTCATCTGTAAGATCAGGTTAATATGCGTATGCTGTGTGTTAAAGATACACAGAGGAACATCAGTGAATCTTAAAAACACAGTTCCTAATGGAAAAGTAAGAAACTGTCACACATCATCATTTGCATATTGTCCATTATAAAAAATATATTCAAATAAAATACCATACAAATACTGTGGAACGGTTGTCTGTGGGATGAAGGAGGCAATGGGAATGGTATGTTAAATGTGGGGATAAAAGGGGATAAATTCATTAAATAAGAGGGGCCTTGTAAAGACAAATAATAAAATTATATTTCCACATACTGAGGAGCACTGTTAACTCAGCTTCCTAAACCAGAATTCATAACCAGAACAAGAACAAATTAACAATCAAAACTGAGGCAATTAACTGGGTATATTTTCTTCATTGGTGGGGAGAATAAGTGTGGCAGAGATTAGGAAAGCTTTAGCAGAGTGTCTGCTATATACCTAGTTATGGTAATGGTTCTGTGAGATCTTTAGTTGTGTAATGATTATTCCTCCCTTTTTCCTACCATGAAGCTTAGAGGAATATTTTCAAAGGTAGCACAGATTCCCTTTATTAAAAAACAGATTATTATTAGGATGTCTGAAAAATCCACTTTTTGATCTTCCCCACAAATCAGGTTTCCAAAAGTGGGAGGAAGTCTCCAAGTAGTCACTGTCCCTTTTACAGAAGACAGGAGAAAATAACTCATAGGTATAACACAGAGGACTAGACTTTGCTTGTAAAATTATGGAGATAATATCAGCTAAAAGTGAGTTATGTTAAGTTGATCATTTCTCATCTTTGATATGCAGAATGATTTAGCCAGGTTACATTTATTTATGTATTAGATCATTAAGGGGCCACAGTAGTCTTGTCCCATCTAATCCTTTATTAAACTAAATTAAAAATAATTTCTCAATTCCATTATTAATATCCTCCATCTGTGAAAAGCATCTCCCTCAGCAGACCCTATTGACATTCAGTCTAGACACTGCTGAAGGAACTCACTTCATGAATATCAATAAATGTGTTGCATGGAGATGAGAGGATATTAAATGATTTTCAAGCGTTTGACAGTTGACAAAATGTTAGTGTAATAATTAAAAGTGCAGACTGTTTAAATGCTAGGCAGGGGGTTCTCAGCACAGCAGAACACATTGGCCATAAGAGAATAGCATCATTGTTACAAGGTACCTTCATTTCATTTTGACTTTACCTCTTCAGTGAATTTGACACAGAAAGGGAGCAAAGTTCTTATTTTGAAAATGCCACCGATACCTCATGTTATGCTCTTGATTTAATAAAAAATTCAAAACATATACTTATATAACTTCCTGCCTTCATTTATTTTTCCTCATCCACCACCAAATTTAAATGCCAAGGGATATATTGGAGGGCAAAAAAAAGGTTTAGTTGATTGCTATTCTCTTCACCCATCCTTCCTAACCCCCATCTAATGCCCACCTACTCTTACACCTGTTCTTATTTAATTTTTCTGGTGGAGGAATATGGGCTTCAATATTTTTTTTAAGTTCCCAATCTCTTTTCAATGTACAGTCAAGGTTGAGATATGTGTGTAATGAACCACAGCAATAGTTCTTCAACTTGAGTGTGTATAAGGTTCATTTGGGGCACTTGTTAAAAATACAGATTTCTAGGATACGTCCTCTGAGACTCTGGCTTAAGCGTAGAGCTCAGGAATCTGAATTTTAAGCAAATACCCAAGGATTCTGATTTCAGTAGTCCAAGGAGCATGTATAGAGAAAGTGGGCCTGGTTCCACTTCTAATTTCTACGATAAGCAGCTCTTTGCTCCAACTGTGGAAGGAATGCCCATCAAAGGGCAGGACTGCATGCTGATGCCCTCGGTCAAGATGTTTCTAATGAAGACCACCAAGTACATTTTGCTAGTAATGTTTGCAGGAGCCAGCCTAAAAGAACATGAGGAAAGAGACATAATATTTATCAAGCATTTATAATGCTCCAGGCATTTTACCAATGCTCTCTGCTTTAAGTCTCAAAGCACGTGGAGCAGAGATCAATTGCATATCCTTTCCTAGACACTGCTGGGAAGAGGAGCACTAGATCATCTTGTGATCTCTCTGCATCTGCAGGCCCGGAGAATAATAGTCAATGCTTCAGGGTTTGGGGGACCTAAATACCAGTCTCCAATTCTGACTTTCTTTTCTTACGATCAAGGAGATAATTCTCCCATTTTCTATTTCAGCATCTATGAAGCTTTGAGGTTTGGGGTATTGGTTAGTGTGAGGGGGTGCTTTCTAACTCTTTCTGCTTCCAGAAAGGTCATGGGAAGGTAAAGATACATGTACTGATATACATGCAAACCCTTGAGATTTTCTGGAAGTGCATATTATGTAAATGAAATAAAATTTCGTTTTTCAAAATAGAAAGGTTGACATAGTTGGAAACCGTTTGTGATGGATCATTTGCTACTGTTTCATTCACCAAACATTAAGTGAACATCTATTCTTGACAGAATCTTTAAGATTGGGGAGGAGTCAGATCCTCTTTAGATGAAATATTTTCTTTGGTAGAGAGAGGAGGAACTGAAATTAACAGGAGACAGTGGGGGAGTAGAGCAGGTGAGATGGGGATAGAACATAAGAGAAGGAAGGTAGAAAGCGTGGGGAAGAGAACACTTTGAAAGTTGTGTAAATGTTTCACAGTTCACAGATTTTGTTTTATTCATTACCTCATTTAATTCAGTTTTTCTCATACTTTAGATGTAAAATAATCACTTAGAAAAATATGTTTAAAATGGATCCCTGGCCTCACAATCAGAAATTCCAATTCAGTGAGCCTGAGCTGGGACTGGTGATTGTGGGATAGATGTTGGTCCATGACAGACCATCTTTGAGTGACATTAATTTATGTATATAGTTACATTTAGAAGGTACAAGTGCAATTTTGTTACATGCATGGATTTTGTAGTGGTTATATCAGGGATTTTAGAGTGTACATCACATCAATGTACATTATATCCATTAAATAATTCCTCATCATTTAATGCAACAAATTTAATTCTCAATACAACAGTATGAGACGGGTAAGGTTGTCATTATAATCCTATTTTAATATTTTTTATAGCTTTATTAAGGTTTAACTAAGAAATCAAAATGTATAGATTTATGATGTACAACATGATGTTTTGATGTCCCATATTCAATGTAGCATCATTCACAATAGCTAAAATGTGGAATCCTAAGTATCTATCAACAAATGAATGGACAAAGAAAAGGTGTACATATGTAAAATAGAACACTATTTGGCATTACAAAAAGAAGAAAACCTTACTATTTGCAACAGCATGGATGAACCCAGAGGACCTTTCACTAGGTAAGATAAGCCAGGCACAGAAAGACAAATACTGCACGATCCCACTTACATATGAAATCTAAAAATGCCAAACTCACAGAAGCAGAAAGGAAGATGATAGTTAACAGGGCCTGGAGTGGATGTAATGAGGAGAGGTTGGTCAAATGATCCCCATTTATTATCCCCTATTTTAAAAAAATATAAAATTGAAGTTTTGAAACTGGTGTGAAGTCCCAAACCTACCAGGACTTTTGATGCCACATCTTGGTCCTTATCTTTTCTATATGAATGATTTAATCTCAATATTTCTTGAGGTTGTGCATAGGGAAATCTGAATGATGACCATTGCTTTCCAAGTGAAGAGAGTTACCATGGATAAAAATATTGTTTTAATGGATTGTAAGGCATTTACTTTAACCATAAATTTTCTAAGAAATAGCCTCAGCAAGATATAATCTGTTTCTGCCCCTTACAGAACCACTGATTCCAAAGTAGGAGAACTAGATACTAGAAGTTCTCTTTGTGAAAATTAGCAATTTTATAATCTCCTTGCAGTTAAGTTCCAACTATCTTTTGGGACTGTTGTGAAGATTAAATGAGATTTAATTTAATCTGGAGTACTCTTGGAAGTTCTTGGTATGTAGTAGATATTCAATACATGCTAGATCCCTGTGTTTCCCTTTTCATTCTTAATCCAGTTAATGATAATTGAACACTAGTAAAAAATGGCGCAGATTCAACATATGCCAAGATGTGAACTGGGTACGTAATTTACATGACCTTATTTAATTCTCATGACTATCCCAGCAAGCTGGTTCTGTTAGCATCCCCTGTCATCAGTGAGTAACCTGAGGCACAGAGAGATGCTAATCAGAGGAAGAGCTAGGAGTCCAACCCAGGCAGAGCATACACTCTTACACATGTGGTGTGAACTTGATTCTCCAGTCTGGCATTCTAGATATTTCAAATTGCTAAAAGGTGAAAGGGAAAGGATGCAATGAGAATAGGCTTTTAAGCTTGACTGTCATACCTGACCTTTTCATCACCACCAGTGCACAGTTTGTAAAACAGTGTCCACTGGATGCTGCCTATGCTACAGAAAATAGCACTATTTTTATTTTCATTATTCTGGGACTGGAACCAAGTAGAATGACTCTTTCCTTACTTCAACTCTCATTTCTATTGGTTCTGGATCTTTTTGGTAAGTAGCATACATTTTTGCTATTTAATCCCTCCAATTACTTGACACATTGCCTCTTGTATTGATAAAAGGCCTCCTTGCCCATTTAATCATTACCCAAACAGTTGTTGGATGCAAATATTTCCTAAGGGTCCCCTGTGTTCTGGCAGCTCAGACTACTGATTACACAAGAGGGAACAGGTGCATGTGCACATACACACACACTGTGTGCCTGTCCTCATGTCACTTGCTGTGTGGTGGGATGGATAAAGAGACTTACTAAGGAAATAATTACATTTCTGAATGTAAAATTTCAAACTTGTGTAAGAGTCCTGAGATAAAGAAATACATTCTCTCATGACATTATGAAAAATGGACTTAAGTTGTCCACATGGGATGTAAGGACTATAGCAGATACCTAGGAAGGTGTCCATGGGTAAAGGGTCCTTGAGCTGACATTTGAAGGGTAAATAGAGAAATGGGCTAAGAGGGGTGAGAAGAAGAGAAGTAAATATAACATCCCTGTGGTGGGAGGGAGTATGGCAAGTTCAATATGCTAAAACAATATTTATATAAAATAACACATTTATATAAGATGAGGATAGCTGAGTCAAGAGGAGAAGAGAAAACAAGAAACATCACAGAATATGCTGTAGAAAGGATATAAGGCTGGTATTGATGTAACAGACCTGTATTGAATTTCTACCATGGCCCCGCCCATGTCTGTGCCTGATGTAGGAGATGTTATAAAGATGAATAAGACGTTTACCTTAGGGTGGTGCCTGTGGCTCAAATGAGTAGGGTTCAGGCCCCATATACTGGAGGTGGCGGATTCAAACCTAGCCCTGTCCAAAAAAAAAATATATTTACTTTTTTTGATTGTTTAATATTAATGTATCAATAAATACATATTAACACATATCTTCATCTATAGATACATATGTTTATATATAAAATGTGTAGAAATAGATGTGGATGTAGATATATATAAATAGATACAGACATGTCTTGAAGCCTCACTCTATACCTAAAGAAATATAATCTTGTTTTAGGGGAAGCAAGAAGGCAGCCGAGTAACAGCTTCCTTGCAACTGGGCACGGTAAGACTGGGGAGAGAAGACTTCAGGCATCTCTGGCTGGCGGGATCTGCCCAGAAACATCCTTTTGGGGTCACAGGGAGAAGCATGAGACTTCTGGACCCCCTGAGGAAGGCAAAAGCAGTGGAGATCTGGCAAGTGGTTGCGTGTGTTCGTTCGGTCTAATCCTGCTGGCAGCTGTAGGTACAGCAGCAGTGAGATTGCAAACTGGAAAGGCCTTACCTGTGAGCTGTTGGGGTTTTTTTGGACTTGGCACTCAGTTGAACTACCTTGGGAGAACTTGGGCAAGAGTGCAGAGGTCTTTGAGTGTTGT
Organism: Perodicticus potto; assembly: GCA_963574655.1. Classification (NCBI taxonomy): domain Eukaryota; kingdom Metazoa; phylum Chordata; class Mammalia; order Primates; family Lorisidae; genus Perodicticus; species Perodicticus potto. The sequence goes on from CAUYRH010161690.1 coordinate 10,842, forward strand.
CTAGGGCCCCAGACTGAGTCACCAAGCCAGATGGAGCTACCAGTATTTGGTTTTGGGCTGTGTGGAGCCATTGTGGGAGAATTGCCCTGGCAAGCTCAACTCTCAGGGTTGCAGAACAAGCATCGGGTGGGAACAAGTAATCTAGTGACTGAGCAGCCTAAAGGTGGGGACTGAGATTCCTTGCAGCCTTAGCCCTCAGGGGCATAGGATGAGACCAGTTTTGGCACACTGGGTCTAGATGGCTTCACACCAGAATTCTATCAAACCTTTAAGGAAGAGCTTATTCCCATGCTGAAGAAATTATTCCAAAAAATTGAGGAGGAAGGAATCTGACCCAACACGTTCTACAAAGCAAACATCACCCTGATACCAAAAACAGGAAAAGTTCCAACTAAAAAGGAGAATTTCAGACCAATTTCCCTCATGAATACAGATGCAAAAATTCTCAACAAAATCCTAGCCAATAGATTACAGCTTATCATTAAAAAAGTCATACATCATGATCAAGTAGGTTTCATCCCAGGGCTGAAAGGCTGGTTTAACATACGCAAGTCCATAAACATTATCCACCATATTAACAGAAGCAAAAGCAAAGATCATATGATCCTCTCAATAGATGCAGAAAAAGCATTC